>VOMN01038172.1:0-31819 GCA_014899125.1 Orchestia grillus
AAGACCCACCTACATATATTTTTCAAGTACTACACCGTAACAGTTGCCTTTGTAACATGAAAGCGCAAATATTGTTACCATACTTGCAATGATTAGTTTTTTTGGAAGAAATGAATCGCCGTTTGTTGCTTTATATGGAAACGCAAAACTTGATTTCAAAATTTTTTTTTAACAAAATTAAAAACGCGTAATACATAAATATCGCATAGAAAAAGGAATTCTTTGGGAGAAGAGTATATACTTTGAACAGTTTAATGTTAAGACGTACATTTTTCACAAGTACATATTTAGAAATTAAATTACATTCGACATGGTCCGATAGGAATATGAGTTAGCATTTAAACATGTTATTCAGTATAGGTTCAGGGGAGGTTTCTTAATTTGTGAAATCTTTATGAATTAAATATTCTATTTTCTACTCCATATTGAATAATACACAAAAAATAAAACACAAGCAATACGAACTAATCATTTTTTTCTGGAAACTTTCGCTGTAACATGCAAACTCTAGAATTAATATTATCATCACATTCAATAATATAAACAGTAATATTTTGTTCACATACTAAAAAATAGAGTAAGAAAGTCAGCAAGGCTACCGGCTCTGCACATTTTAAAGACCGACTTAATACCTTCTTAATTTTCAGTTATTCTGCATACATTATCATTTCATGACTTGGAAGGAGCGGCAATTGTTTCTTGCTCATAATCCAGGGCCAACTAAACCGCTACGAATCTTCCCGAAGCATCCTGTTGATCTTTGATTGCGCAGGTTAAGAAAAAGACGCTTGGCGGTAAACAATGGGATTTCATAATACCTCCGTGTGGCCACGGCGGAAGTAACTTTCCATCACAATGTGCAGGTGAGAACCGCCGTGGAAAGCGGGAGTGGATGTACACCTCTTGCTTCGGCGGTGCGTTGATTGCTGTGTGTGTGTAGCTAGTCTACGCAACGTTTCCTGTGGTCGATAACTCTGTGTTTGACCGGGTAGATCGCAGTGTTCTCAACGACATGGTATAAACAATTACTAATTCTGATGAGAAATGCACGTTTTTTCACGGTAACTCGAGGTGCACCTTTTCTAACGTAACGACGTAGATGGCTGGTCATATAAAATAAGTGTATATTGCGACCGGGTAATATTTATTTAAAGCGTTTTACATACGGACAAGCAACGAGTATTATTAACACTAAAAGATTTCTTCTTGCAACTTTTCATAAAAAATTAGTGGAAAGTTAGAACTACAAGTGAGAAACAATGAATTCATAGAGAAAATATTAAGAATGACACATAAAAATCTTATTATTTCAAGATGAAGACAGGAATGAAAAACTTCAGCATGCAATTCAAGCACAACTCAATATAGTCAAGTCAGGTGCTGCAAATTACCGAGTAATCTTTTTGCGGGAATCTACAGTAAACATTCAAGTCCATTTTTTACGGAATTGAACGGTTGTGCGCACTTCGTTGCGTTGTAACCCCAAATATGCTATCGATTCAACTTCTTTAAATAAATACGGAAACGTTTGCTCGGAAGCAGCGTAGCCATGACACGGTAGGAACAAATGTGTGAGGTATGTTGCTTGCATGTAAATGCCTGTTATTGCCTGAGCCACATTAAAAAAAATACTTTACCCATGACCTTACCGTACGTTTGCAAACTAATATCAAAGATATCGATTATTCGACGATATTTTTTTCGTCACATTGCCGAAATGCTAAAAATAATGTAAAGCTACAGCACAGATGAATACTACTTTTGCACCTGTGACAGCTCAATATCAAGTACAACCTCGTCAAAATGCACTGTCGAAAAATTTACTGTACCTTAAGTATGTACGGGCTTGCGTTTAAGACATTACGGCAAAGAAAATACGGTGCATAGAGTAAACAGGAAGTTGATTTCCTAAGCCGTGTTTCGTATTAAATTAAGACTTCGCCTGTACGGAATGCCAGAAATGGAAGACACGTACGGTGTGATTAAAGACCCCACTCTTACTTCACATCAAGTGCTAACATCTTATGACTGGGACTGACAGAGATGAATGATATTTAGCGTAAAATAACTCATTCATTGGCGCACCAATGGTTATTTGCCAATAGATGAAAGAGAAAGCAACATACGATTCGCTCAGTTTGCAATAGTTGTTTCAAATTTATACAGAGCGTTAAATGTTTCAAATAGAATGAGAACACGTATAGACGATGCATATCTATAGTAATAGTGCTAATTCTGTGTAAAAACATACTGGTTGGCAATAAAATATTCAGAAGAATGAGTTGCAGCCACTTTAACAGTGACTATTTTACCTATTTACCTTATTTTGGAAAACGATTTTCGCTTTAGAAAGAGACAGAAACCACACGATTCCTAGCTTTACTTTACAATAGGAAGCAAATATCCAGCACATTGGTAAGTAGCATTCTCGCACCATTCCTTTTTTTAATAATGCAAGTCATGGTCCCAGCACATAATTACGGTATGACTGGCCCAGCTCATAGACGTACGTGTTGCTCATGCTAGCGCGTCATGCAGCGCCGGCCAAAACGGGCCACTTACTTGCAATTATCACATAAGCTCGAGGGAAAGTAGCGTGTCATCTCATCCTGTAAAAACGGACCGCAATTACCTCTTGTTACCCATACAGGAACTGTCAAGCACCTACTACATCGAGTAGGAAGAGAAACATGCAGATGCTGGATATTAGTTGCAGCGCTAAGCGTACTAAGCTGGGTGTTATCCACTGAGCAAAGGGAGCCGAGGTCGGCCTCTATTAGATCGGAATGTAATGGTGACGCCCTGACGCAAGAAAATTAAGGCCTGGGTCCAAAGTTTAGTTTTTACCGCCCAACAACGCCTTGATTTCATACATAGTAGATAACGTGGAGCTCACCCTAGTCAATACCGATGATTACAATGTTGGTAAAAGTGATGTATAAGACGAGTTAAAATTTTTGGCACTGGAGAAAACCTGCTGTATTATTTATCTCATGTTATTTCACGAAATATTTTTTGTAACCACTCGATCTGATTTATGGCATGTCAATCACGTTGGTGTAGCTTTTTGTTTACTGCGCGGCTACTACTTGTAAGCAATAACAAATATTTCGTGAAAATTTATTCCAAATATTATCATAATCATTATCACTGAAGCAGGCTGAAGAATCCGCTGACCCAATAAGAGTTATCGTCCAGAGACCCGATAACAATTACAGGAGAGATGTAAGAAACTAACAATTCTGGTGCTTATTTTATTTAAGGCTTCAACATTCTTATGGAGAAGAGTTACAAATTTTGATTCAAAGTCAGATAATGGCATCGCATTCGTGATTATAATTTCACATAAAACGCATTGGAAAGTAGACTGAATTATGAAGCAGCAACATAAAAGTATGACACTATTTATAAATCGTTAACTATTCTCTAAGCACTTTTCAAGGGTCGCGTGCAGAAAATTACAAAAAGCATGCGGCTAGAAACCC
Organism: Orchestia grillus; assembly: GCA_014899125.1. NCBI lineage: Eukaryota > Metazoa > Arthropoda > Malacostraca > Amphipoda > Talitridae > Orchestia > Orchestia grillus. The sequence goes on from VOMN01038172.1 coordinate 3,486, forward strand.
TTGAAATTCTCAGGTGTGAGTAGATCTGCCCTCGTGCAGTGCTTGACAAGCCCCAGAGGGGCAGAACGACACGTTCACCATCACGCCTCGGACACACACCAGTACCTCAGGGGCACGAATTCTTTCCTTTTCGGCTGGGCTTAAATAAGCATTGACTTTCTAAAGTATGACTTACTTGCAGCACTGCGATACTAGACTGCAGTGAGGCTTGCAAATGCAGTGGGCTTAGAAACAAATGCCAATGAAACAGGCATCTTGCATTTCACTTCAATGTTTCTTTCAGACGACCCATCTGCAGTAAGAGCAACGAAAGCAGTCTTTCGCAATCCGCATACCGGTTCCTAGAAAGTTAAGCAGCAGCCTTGCTTGCATCCTCTGGGTCTTTTCTGATTTTTTTTCCGGCTCATTCATTTTCGTTGGGCTTTAATTTCACAGATTAAAAGCGGATTAAGATGATGCTTTGATACTAATCTTATTCAGACTTTTGTGAATGATCAACGAAATTGAAAAAAGAATACTGGTTCAACAAATTTTTACTATCACAAATAAATTGTTGTATTCAAAGCAACAGTACGCAGTTTCAGAATCTCAATGTTACAATAACGTACAGTGCCCATGTGTAATGGGGAAAAATATCTTAAAATTTACGGTTCCACAGACACAAAACTCATGTTGAAGTAGTAAAAACCTCGTCCATCCTCAAAACACTACTCTCAAAGAGTACTGATAGTGTTGTTGCTTGTTTTCGTACCCTGATCTTTAAGATTAAATCAACTAACACAGTAACGTCCTATTCGTCAAATTTAGCTGAAATTTCCAAAGCGTTTCGACTCTTTCATACCCTTTCGATTGACTGTATGCTGCGCACATAGCATGAACTTTGAGTTCTATTGTATAACTTATGTCTACCGACAAAGAAAGGTTTAAGTTGTTTCAGGTCAATATTTCATAGGAAATGAAACCAATTAGTGGATATTTTTCTCTACTGGCTTATTGAAAAATAAATCATAAAGTGACTTGAGCAGCTCTGAGCCAATAAATATGCTTAGTGTAGATCAAGTAAAAAACATGATTCGATCGCACTGGTAAATACAAAATGCACACACGAAATATAATACATTTATGTTACGATTCAAACCTGAAAACGGCTTAAATAGTCACTAAAAGTTAACACGACACTCCACTGAGACCGGCTAAGCGTAGTGGGCAGCACGTATCGAGTAAACATGTTTCGGCTGAGCTATCAAAATATTCACAAATACCGCACGATTGACTCGAATCACTTTGCTTCTCCGGGCTTATGTCAAGGCGTTTAAAATTATTCGACGTAGACTTGAATTCCGAAGGCTTGTTCTGCGGAGGGGAGGTCGCAGAACTGAAGTGACGAACCGGCCTAGGCTTGATTTTCTGAGCTTGAGGTATGGTCGGGTGACTTGTCGGCTGGAGTCCATCGGAGTGGAAACTTCGTTCCACTGGTGATGATCTGACCTTACTTGACGGTATCCTTGAAGGAAACAATTTGGGGAACAGGCGGTCGTAAGAGGTAGCCGTTAGTGGGAAACTTGGGTTAACTTGTGAATTGCCTCGGGCAAAAGGATCTGGTAAAGAAGGGTAGAACACGTCAGATGTTGAAAATGAGAGTAAAGGGGGAATTCTTTGAACTTTGAAGGCGTGAGGGTTACCCCCCACATAATTGCTACTTTTTGTATTTGAGAAATTATTTCCAAAGTTGTGAGTCCGTATTTCATTCGGTTTCGTGTCTGGAGGATGGACGACTTGCTGTGGAGTTGTGGTTCCACCTTGGTTGAGGTGGAAAGTTTGTTCTGTCACTATATTCGATTTCGAGACACTGTTCGTTTTTGAAAGCAGGTTTTGAAGTAAAGGTGAGTAGCCTTTGACATCCTTAGAGAACACCAACTGAGCTCTCTCGATATTGGGGTGGTGAACGACTGTTCTTTTTGTTTTATCAGACAGACTTTGAACCTTGTTATGTGGATTCACGTCCACCCGTCTCCTCCAAGAGCTTGAGCTAGAAGTTTTTGGAGCAGAGGTCACTAGCGTTTTTCTTGTGCGTCGATTGGAATTCGGGCGCTCAAATACGAATATCTTAATGGTGGCTTTCGATGGGTCCAAAATGTTGCGCAGTCGGTCTTTCAATTCCGAATCTTTATTCTTGGACGCTTGTGTTCCGGTACCCGACTTTCCCTTGCCATTAAGGCTGAAAGAATTCGATTTTATTGTTGGGGTTTGGGGCACGTGAAGGCTCACAAACGCTCGGGAAATCGAAGGTGCTCTTTTCCCAGCCGCGGTCGTGCTTCTTGTAGTTCTACTTAGCTGACATTTCTTGTTTTTCTTATTGCTTGCTTTGCATTTCGATAAATCCACTTTTTTTCCATCAACCGTACTGGAATTTTTTTCAGAGGGAAAAGTCACCGCTGAAAAAAGGTTATTAAAATATTTCTCCGCTTCATTTTCTGTTTCATTTAACGTCGCGAGCTTTTCAGTCGTAGATAGTACAGGTGGTAGAGTTGTAGGGGCATCGTGGGATGAAAGTTTTGCTTCATCACCGTGCTCTGTCTCTGCCCCAGCGCAGCAAATGCTAAACCCCAGTAAGAGTAATGTTATTGCTACCAGCGCACCGGACTTGACTCGCGGATTTTGAAGAGCTACGGAGCACATCCTTTCACGTCAGCGTCTTACTCGCAACTGCGGGAATGTCTGTGTGATTCGGTGCCATCGCCAGTTCATGATCGTGTTCGAGTATTAGACAAATTCGAAGTGTTTTTCTAAACTCTTCTTATATGTGGTATCGGTGAACGAGTTTCTTAATACTTCAAGCTAAATGATTCAGTTATTTTGACTTTGGAAAACACTGAAGCGATGAATCTCGTAAACTAAATGTGATGTTGTTAGCGACGTTTCTCCAGTAGCAGTCCTGCAGGAAATGCTCCTCGTGAGTCAATGTTCGTACACGTGTAACGGTTGAAAAAAGTTATCCTGTAATTTCAGCGCGCGTGCTATAGTGAAAGTGTATATCTACAGTACAACTCACCTGAACCTGCCATTCCAAAGGTTAATGATTGCCGCGTTCTTGGTTGTTACAAAAGCTGTTGGAGACTCGAATTCTGGTGACTTCAACGCAGATTAGATAGTAATCCACGCAGCGTTTCGTTAATGAATTTAAAGATATTCATCCCCATTTGTATGACAATGGCAAAAACTAGTTTTGAAGTTTTTATTAAGAGGATATAAAATTTCTTAATGATATGGAACGAGTTCAGTTTGGTAATATTCCGAGTGTATTTGTATGTTGAAGTAATTTCAACGCAGTTACATAATGGTCATCCATTAAGCTATTCCCTCATAAAAAACATCTTCACTCGCAGCGAAGTCAATATAATTTTTAAGGAACGATTCAACTTGCTTTCAACGCTACAGGGAATGCCACGAGAAGATAAGTTGCAGAGGAAAATACATTTGCATCTCATTATTTATTCGGGGTTGATTGGTTGGTACTCGAAGCGAGGTGGGATATGGCTCACTCGCGTAAAAACTTGGGAAATTCAATTTAAAATCACTGATGATGATTAATTAAAATTTTTATACGTCGAGCTTTATAAGTGTAAATTATCTCCGCAGCTCTTTTAGAAATCCTTTCCGACCCTGAGAGCTTCAAATTGCAAACTCCCAAAATATACTCGCCACGACTCGTCCTAAAAAGGGCAACTTGTACTCACTTGAGGTGTAATTAGCATCGAAGGTATAACATTTTTTCACTTCAGCTTTTTTTTAACGTATTGCGTAGGAAAATACCCTGTCTACATCGTGAGGGCAGGTTTCTGAAACGATTGTACAAAATTTGAATATGTTTTGCAGGTTTACGAATGGCATTTTTTAAGGCAGATATTTGCAGTAATTATCAGTCTGTTAAATTACGTTGTTATTTGGGCCTATAAACAAAATTAGTAAATTTTATAGCATCAAGAAAGTAGTTTCATGAACAATTTTTACATCAAATTCATTTTATCGCCGGTACGAAGTATAAGTGTTCATATGCTGAAATATAATGGTTAAATTAAAAAATATGGTATTCATGTTATTAAGCATTTTGATATCGAACGCTTAGAAAATATGAAATTATAATGTCAAGGATTCCTCTTACATACGACGGCTTAACCTTTTTTTAACAACTAAACGATGGTGAAACACCGTTGAAAGTTTTGGTAGTCTGAAATTTTATGAAAAATCCCCAGCTATAACTCAGTTACTAATTGGAAGTTTACACCGTTGTGTGAATCCCTAGTCATCTCGATTGGTTCAGAGAGACATCATATCTCCTTCTCTTACTGAACGCTCTCCAAATTACCCGGGCAGTTTTCTACGCATTATAAAGGGACTATGGAACGATTATAATATGAATGATACGTGGAACATAATAACCTGGTTAAGTTCCCGATCCACTGATCGAAGTGCGGTCCATAATTAAGTGGTTGACGTAGATACTTCACTTCGTACGGTTTGTCGTAGAGAGCGTCTGCACACCAGGCTCTGGCACGAGGGGGAGAAAAGTTAACGACGCGATAATAGTCAACATTTCTTAGGGAATGGCGGCGATTGTTCACCCCGATGGAAATGTCTTCAATGATATCATAGTCCAATAAATAGAAACTTTGATCTAAATATTCCGTGCTGAAGCGATGGAATTTTCAAGTTGTGATGGGTTGGAATATTCAGTTCTCTTTCCAACTGCTACAGTCGTGATCATGCACTGAATACTTCAGTTTTTCCGGTACTATACCTGAACTTCATCAATCGAAGAAACCGTTACTACTTCCTTTTCTTAATCAGTGTCGCTTCACAGCAGAGTTCTAACGAATCTCAGCAGTTTTCTGTAGCTACCTGCTCAGAAATTTTGGTAGAAAATATCCTCTGTAGGCTTTTAAGATTTGTTGCGTCTTTACGGCATAGAATTTTTGTAAGAAAATGAAAGTGAATCAGAATTTATGTTTTACGTTTTGACTGTAAAAATATCGGGTAATGCTTATTAACGAATCTAAACAAAAAAATGTACGATTTGAATGATTTCTTACTATTCCTGAAAATCAGTGGACGACTTATATGGTAAAATTTTCCCTCATTCATCACTTATAAGCAACAATGCCTATCAAGTTTCTCAAATTCAAGCTCGTAAATCTCCCTTGATTGAGAATAGTTATCTCAAACTGCGTTCTGTGCACTGCTAATGATTTGGGAGAGTACATTTAAGATTTTCGTTGAAGCACATGCTATCTGCATGGGCTTAACTGCAAGAACTGAAGGCTTGAGCTGTAAAATCATCGTGAATAAAGTGGGTGCGAGCTGTTGAGCCATTGCTATGCACGTTGAGAATCTTATATTCACTAAAATCTTCGGCTTTCTCACATTGTATGTTCCATTACCAGCTTGTTTTGTTCAAACACAGACCTCACTCGCTGCTACTTCTCTCTATAGACCTAAAACACCTATCTATGCATCCAGTGATGCAATTCTTCACTCGAGGGAGTAATTTTAATTTGATTTTCCGTAATTTTGCTTCCTACGTTGACGCAGTGCTGTGCAAAGTCTGCATTCGGAAGGTCCTCCTTATTTACACTGGCCACAACTCTCAGCTAAGCCAAGCGTCAAAAATAGCTTTATTTGTTTCAACAGCATATGCTTTTTTATCGTAGTCTATTGATGATATTCAGTTTTGAAGTAAACTGATCATGTAGTTCTGCTGTAGTGTATGAAATGATTCAGTTTAGCTGATTCTGATCTTGGCGAAATTTCGACCCAGGGTCGTGAAGCTTCGACGATAGCTGAGCAAAAGTACAAGTTTCAGACATTTGTCTTCGTTGCCCTCCATTGAGGTCAAGATCCAATCCAAAATTCGTCTTTAGCTGAACCGCCCTGGCCGCCATATTTTTCTTGAAAAAGCTTTGTTGAAACCATAGCTTGTCTTAATGAAACTGCTAATCATTGCCATGCAAACTTAGAAACTATTATCAGGCAAAGCTTGATAAAACATATTGTTAAAAGCAACAGTTGAATTCAAAAATGCGTTCTGCCACAAAGTTTGTAAAAATGATCTGCCTAAACCTAGAACCAAATTCACATTGGGAAATAGATACTCCAAACATTCATATTTGCACAGCTTCAGCTAGAGGGATGTGTGAAAAAAGATTCTCGAAATTGAAAGCCAGCAAAAAAAGTTTGTATGCATCGGCAACAACAGTGATGCTGTATGTAAGTTCTTTTGAATTTTCAACAGTGCAAGTGTTGACTTTAAATAGGGCCAAAATCAGGATTACAATATAACTAGGTTCCAGTTTGGAGTGTGGCAGGTAGAAAATTGGTCGAATGGGAAAAGGTTTCACTAAAATTAAGTTTATGAATTTTGGGTAACCCTTGCAAGACTCCTGGGTCGGAGCCTGACACAAACAAAGATTAAAAAAAACATTATTTTGCTTATGCAGCAAAACACTAGCAAATTTAAGGTTATGGATGAAATTCTTGATTTTATCTACTGCTCGTTACTGTGAATTTTAGAATAGGCTCGGAAATAACTTTAAATTTGCTATCAGTTATTATTGAATCTATGTTTTAGACTTACTTAACCCATAAAGTATACAGTTCTCCCGCATTTCTCAGGACGGTAAGTAATGATATCGGTATTAAATGCCAGGGTCTGATCAAACAGAGGCGTCCGATTTACTAAAATTGCATGAAAACTTATAAGGCTTAAATTTTACCAAGATATTTGTAAACCAACATTTTAAACTGCTCTCGTGAATTGTAAAAATTAATAGGTTGTATGAAATTTAAGGAGAACAAAAGCTTCTCAAAAAGTAAAAAATACTTCATGAAGTTCAACTTAAAAATGGAACGGTGAAAATCAAGGCCGAAAGCGGGCAAAAACATAGCATCACTATTTTTTTACTCATATTTGGCTTTTCAATAGTTAGGCTTTGCGCATTCGGCTTTCCATGGCCTCCCTATAGCCTCTCATTGCCTCTCCAATGCCTCTCCATGGCCTCCAATAGGGGCCATACGGCGCCTTTCAAGCGCGTTTAATCGGCGTTCTTAAAATCGGCAACAGCACTCTTGAATAATTGAGTTTCCTCATGTGTGGTCTCAAAACAAACAAACAACTTACCTCGGGCCTCAAAAGAACCTAAAACTTAGACTCTTTCGTGGCCTGAAACCTGCAATTTAAAGACTGGCTGAAACTTTCTCCCGCCAATCATTCCAGTACATCCCTTCCTTGAACCAATCTTAGGTCTTCTCATTCTTCCGTGGGATATGGGGGCAAGGTCTTTATTTTGCCATTGTTTGACGATATGCAAAGTCAACAGAAATTGTGTTTTAGCTTGCGTTGATTTTTAAATATTGACTGTTTATTTCACGTTGAACCCGTAGCTTCATATTTCTCACGGGATACTGATTTGTGGTTTCCGTATGTGCAACACTGCACTCTAGCTGCGCCTGATGATGGACTGCACACACACACAGTCACATTAGACCCTCTATTAGACATTGCATTAGTTCAGGCCATAGACAATCCCACGTTATTTATTTATTATCATTCCGCATACGAGAGATGGAAAAGTCCTACACGATATTTGGTCAGCGAATAGCAGTTCCTGTATAGGAACATCACGAGTAATTTTAAAATTCTACACTAAATATTTTTTTTAACAGAATGTTGCATGAATATAGTTAAGGAATTCGTTGAATCCTTTGAATAAATCTGGATGTACGATTTGAATTGTGGTCAATATCGAAAAATTCAAAGAACCAGAAGATGTTTCAAGAAATTAAAGGGTGCCTTTTATGCACACATATATACTGGGATAACAGTAGTTCTAATTTGGGCTTGCCCATAATATTCCGCATTTTCTTCAAGCCCCCAATTTACAGATTGGATGGAAAAAACTCGGTAAAATATTTTGTAATCGTTTGTTCTCCAAAAGTTACGGGAAATAAGAATTCACGGATATTTTAGTTATTCAATTAAAATATGCATTTTTGCAGAAACGTTACGATGAAGCCTTGGGATAACATTATTGAACGTGCCACCTCTTGTGTCTGGCGTAACATAGTCCAACGTGTAGCCAAATTACATTAACTTTCCAAAGAAATCACATTCGGATTAGAATGTGAACCATTCGATAGCTATTAAAAAAAGGGTCATTTATAGTGCGAGCACATACAAAGTAAAATTTCTCCTGCTGCTCAGTGGATGTTAGTAGAATATAGCAGTTCAGTACTATCGAGAAAAGTTAATCTACGTAATCAGCGCAGCAGGGCTAGTAGTGCTCAACGGTGCTGGAAAACTGCAACGCAAGAAAAATTGACCCCTCGCTACAGCTGTTCAACTCATTTCTGTATCAAAACTCAAGCTCGTTTCGATACTGCTCCGATGAGGCAGTGATTTTGCATTCATTTTCAACTGAGCATACCCGTTAGGAACGCGGGTATACGCTGTTATTCTGAATCATTGAAATGCTGATCCGTTTAGAATCAATCTGTTCAAAAAATTTTTAAGAGACATAGAGTACGCTGTAGCTTTTCCAATGACGAGAGTGTTTTCTGGTACACGAAAAGTTTCATTCCGAAGCTTTTGATCGATTTTGCTACAATAATGGACAGCGTTTTTGATTCCGAAGAAATTTTGTTCATTCATTTTTTAGAATTTTTAATTTCTAGATTCATCATTTCCCTTTAACCCGATCTTAAGACTTCTTCCATTCCGAAGCTCAGAAACATTGCTCTACAACGCTTTACTTCCTTTTAAAAAAATTTTCATCCAATTCGATGTAAGTTTCAGAGACAGGCACACTACGCCATGTAGGCTCCTATTCCTTTACAAGTTTGGGAAGCAGGCAGCGTGCAAGAGTTGGACGCTAATCATGTGGAAAGTAATCATAATTTAGTACGACTGGCGATGACGTGCTCATGTAACAAGTAGAAAATTTTCTTCAAAAAACCGATGAGCTAAAATAACCAACAAAGATAACAATATAAATTACCACGGAAGAGCTGTTTTCTCTGCCCATTTTTTATTAACATCTGTTGCAGGTCAATAGCTGTTTATTCGAGTTTAGTAAGTGTGTCGTACATGAGATGGCAAACTTTGCGTGCTTCTCAGAGGAGAAGGGCAATTGATTTTGTGCTTTTTTTGTGTGCATCTAAGAGATTCTGTAATGGAGTGAGACAAAAATTTAAAATCTATCAGTACTGAGCTGCAGAAGAAATATGCATAATTGTTTTTCCTGTTATGCGATCTCAAAACGGCATTTTAAATATTTTTTCGAACATTTTGTTGTGTAACCAATTTTCCTTTTTATCTCGCTGTGGTTTTTTCTTTTATAACTTCTGAGCGTAGTTGCATTAACAGAGTTTGAAATTAAGAAACAAAATTGAATCAACGATTTTTACCACAGAATTTTTTCAAGCCATGCGTATAGAATGCATGTGTAGTATCCAATCTCATTAGTTTAAAATGTTTGGTTAGCGTTTTCTGGCGATCAGGAGGATGTGCAAAGTGAAGAAACAACGCACTTTCCACATCACTTGATCGTTGCACATTTAACATTTCCCTGTTAACGTTTCGTTAATATGTAGGAAGTACTAGCGATGGCAAGTCACTTGGTGTCACTTTTACTAGTCGATTCTTCAATATTTCAGTGCTGTCAATAGAAGATTTTTTTATAGTTCTTCAAAGATGAATTGAATTCAAAATTCAAACTTTATTGGTTTTGTGAGAAAACTTCGTCAGTCATTTTGACCTGCTGATTCCGCGACCGTTCCTAATGTTCTAAGATGTCCATCGTAAATCTTTATGATGAGTGTGAAAGGATAATTTCAATTCAAAGAACGCCTCTTCATATTTTTTGAACAGTTTGTTAGTCGAAGCGTTGGCGATGTCCTCTTTAAATCTTCCTCACGCATCTCAAAGGATAAATTGGATTCAAAGGGCACCTCTTCATGTTTTTCTTTGGTCAGTTGGCTCGGCGGTGTTTTGATGATGTCCGTCGTAAATCAAGTGTCCACAAACTTTAAACGAAATGTGACCCCATGGGCTCTTCGCCTCTTATCCTTCCCCACTTTCACTCCCCGTTGAGCGCACAGGAGAAAGCCACTGAGTTATCAGTCCCTCAAGGACCTCAGGTCGTCCTGGCTCATCTTCAAGCCTCCCGTTGCCCAAATGTAGCCGCGCTCGTCTTCGTGTTCTGCTCCTTTCTCGAGTCCATCCGGCGCTCTTTACTATCCCTCAGCGGCATGAAATTTTCAAGATACGTCTTCATGACACGCAAGTCTTTCCATTTTGAGATTTTATTGTTGTTCGCAACTTGTCGGAACTTCATTAGATGAGTTAATAACACTCCTCAGCGGTGAAGTTCCTATTCAGAGAATTAAAAATGATATGAAACATAACTTTGAATTTAATGAACAGGCCATTCAAACACCATAGTGTTTTTGCTTTATGTGATCAATAGTTTAAAGAAAATAACTTGACAACCATATTAGCGTTATCAAATTACCAAACATTCACGTCTAGTGTGTTCGGGCAATAATCGTGATATATCGTTCTCGTACAGATTTATGTATTTGGACAGTAAATTTTCAATGAAAATTTTTCTGAGAATGAAATCTATCTTGAAAACCTCAGTTATATCAAAGTTTATCGACGAACCCTCCAAAAACTTATATTTTCACACAAGAGTTAGACCAATATTATTTTTCAAGGTATTTCCACTCTCTGAGCCGAGGGCCAGCCATTAGTGCCTTCCGCTATTTTTCTTTCTCAAATAAATTCTCCTTGCACGGCTAGGTTGGCACTAACTTCCTAAGCCAGCTAATAAGGAAAAATTGTAGAGGTTTATTTGTACGTTCTAAACAACTATTAAGAATCCGCAAACATTCGCCCCGTGTTTATGTATTTAAACAACGCCCTTGAACACGGAAAGTTTGTTATCGTTCATTACTAATATATATGAACATTTATGCGACGCATCATGTTTCAAGAGAAGTTTTTACTCATCAGAAAACGTGATCTCACGGTTATGCGACTAACATTGGAGCTGCAAGCTCTCTCTCGCTACCAGTTAGAACTTGAATAAATCACTCGCTCTATGAGGTTTTTGCAGTGATATGCTGCTTCAAGCTAAGAGTATTTATTTTTTCAAACTGAAATATACAGCAGTATTTTAGCAGAGTTCTTAGACTTGTGTTACGTGTGTAAAAAAGCTGTCAGAACACGCACGCATGTGTTCACCAAGTTCATGCGCAACGCGAGTGCATTTTCTGGATGACCGTCGTCAATGGCCTAGAATTTTAAACGTAACTTTTCTCACGCCAGTTTGTATTTATTCAATGCAAATATTTGTAACAACATTTATCGTAGCTTTCATAAAAATAGTGCTACACTTTCCTCACATCGTTGTATCCGAAACATGATCTTTGTTTCATTCCTTCGAACATGAATAGAAATTGAAAAGTCATTTGTGTGCACCTGGCTGCGAGTGCTGTCGACCTCAGTATCATGTGAGAACACAGTGCCTTGTCCTTAATTTTATGAAGGCATGTACCACTTATTACAATTCGATACGATGAAATGTTATGAGAAAAATACCAAGTTCAAGGGCAGTAAAATCGTGTTCATAACTTGACTAGAAGACAACCTTGACAGCGAATCCTTTTCTTGAGGACAGGAAAGTCCACCATACAGGATTTACACGCAGGTTTTCTTCAGACATTGGAATGAAACACGGCGCAAACAGGTGAAATCGTTTTTATTTCATCTGCCTCACCTTTCCTCAAGGTTTTTGATTCTAACCTCACTGATATTTCAATCAAGTTTTTTAAACTCAGCCTTGAACGAAGAATCGAAAAATAAGCATTAAATACGTAATTCCAAACTTTCACTTTTGATTGTTGTTTGTTCATTCATATGATAGATTCCTTCCCCGTATGGGTTAAATTTACTTTTACTTATGTTGAAAACTTTTATATTTTCGGAGGCACTACAAATATAATCCTAATTTAGCTCATTATTATAATCATTAACAAGAAGGAGAAGATAAATTAAAGAAGTATAGAGTTAGGGGGAAATTTTACGCTGATTGTTTAGCAATATTCACGTTTAGGTTCCCAAATGAAATTTTTTTGATGCACGCACCGTGAAAAAAAAGAAATCAGGCTAAAAAATTTCGAGCTTTCACTCTGGTCCTCCATCATGACTTGCCTCACTCTAACACTTAACAGAACGAATTATCCATATTTCTTTCATTTGCCCCCTCGTACACTACTTTGCCCGTTTACAGATCACATTCCCACGAAATTGACGCTGCTTGCCTTTGAAAATAATTACATGCTTGCCTCAACTTGCAGGGTGCTAGAGATCAATAATGCTCGAATGTAAGCTCGGGGCGCGATACCTTAGAAGTAAAATAACTAGTTCGCATTGTAATGACCGGGCTGGGCCTTAAAAGTTCATATTGTTTTATTGAAGTTCATTTTGAATGTTTTAGTATTTATAGCTTGTCGAGCTCGATGAGTGCTTTGTACACATGGAGTAAGACAGATGATGAACAGTCACCGATGGTGCTTGTGGAAGGTTTCATTTTCGTTAACACGGGCTGACGCTTCGAAAGTCCGTCGTTCCTGTTCTTTACGTGAATAAGCTCCAAAAAAAAACGGAAAACTTGTTTAAAATCTTACTCGGATTCCGTCCATTTATTTTCGTCAGTTCAACCTAGTGAAACATTCCGTGACAAATTAAGAGCGACTGAGCAATTAAATGAATGAGCCACTCTGTTTTTTATATAATTATCAAATCAACTGGTCATCATCTTAATGAAGTGATAATTTAAAACTTTTGTATCGAGTTTTATGATAATTTAAAGTTTTTGGTTTTTTATACTGATAGAAAGTTTAAACTTTCAGGAGAGAAAACTATGATCAAGTTTTGTTCGTTAAAAAGTCGCAACTTTATTATTCTCGTCTCAAATATTTTCTTCTTAATTTATATCTGTATGAAAAGTTTTAGATTTTAGCATTTAAAGGGAAATACGTAAGTAATTTAGCGATAATGACAGTTGAAGCACACAAGCCTTTGTAATGTGAGTCATAGAAAAAAGCTTCCACAGATTTACGACCATTTTTCTCGAGCTCTGAAGTCATCAAAATTCAATGTCTTTTCATTTCCACGAGATGAAGCTTTTCGTATTCTCCAGAACGAATATTTATATCCTAGTCTGTCTATAAGCTTGCTTGCATCATGATGCATGTTTGAGTAATCCGTAAATCTCTCCAAAAAGCTATTACTTTGTTCATTGGATCTACAGAGTGGCTAGTGTTTGGAGAAGATCTTCCTTGCACTATTCGTTGCCTCTCGGCCGATTCGTCAAAGCTGCCACAGCGTCCGTCACTTTCCTAGGCGTACAAACTGCAATTAGTCTCTGCTGTTTCATGCTTGCAAAGCCATCTGTGCAGAACGAGTATGCCTTCATAAATATTATTTAGCAATAAACTGTTTTTTATTTGCCGTGTTGTGTATGTTTGAATTTGTATATATTCAAATGCACCGTCATTTCTGTGTAATTTGAGCCTTGCAAATCTGAAAATACATTAAATATGTCCCTGAAAAGGCAATCGTTCAATTTATCCTAAAAACTCTTAAAATAAACAGCGAGTTCTAAAGGTACGTATGCATTGCCTTTGTTTTATATGTGCGTAAATAAGTTGAGGGGAATTTAAATTAATAAAACTACATTGTCTTGCACGGTGAATCGTTTCTGCTGTTGAGATTACATTAATGCTGTGACGCCAATTTCAGGTTCTGATAGAGGTGTGTATGTATCTACTACTCTGTATAACTACGAGTGTTCTATTTCGTGAACATATTTGAGTACCGAATGCACAAAAAGGCGAGCATAAATACATAATTTAAATAAAACAAATAGTGGATCAACTAGTTTTAACGGGAAAGCACTATCAGTGTTATTAAACTTGAGTTTTCGTTTAAAAATGCATAAGGGCTCTAAAATGAGCAATCTATAAAAATCAGAGCTAGAATTAAAAACCGCGAAAAAATTTCCGGCTTCAAAGGTAATTTACAGTTTTCGACAAGACGGCTAATTGCTGACTGAGGGAGTTCATTTAAAGGTTTTCCAGTTCTATGACTAAGGCCAGAGTGTTCAGAAATTCTAATGAAGTAAGGACGGGACGTACTGCCTTCGAACTAAGATGCACTCACTGAAAAATCTAATTTCTTTATTTCATCTTGAGAATACATCTGCCCGAAACAAGGTACAATCATAGGATTAGATGAATTGACTAACATATGTATTCTGTCAAGCATTTCAACTATGTTTCTGTCAAGCTGGGAGAATTACCTCTGATGTATCGTTTCGAGAACGTTCACCTTTGATTGCTGTGAAATATGTTTGGTCGACCGTAAAAAGTTTCCTCGTCGTGGGCTGTTGCCTGAGGTGGAACATTTCTACGACCTCGAGTTTAGTTGTTGAGCCAGACGGCGCAATGGAGGGCCATTTGTGTAGACAATAGATGCAGACAACGGCAATTACGCACAAGCGACAGGGGCTCTTCAGTACAACTGAAGACTTGTCTGCATTCACAGCAGCGTGCATCATCCAATGAGCAACAATGGATATTGACTATCATCATTAAGACCTAGTGGGTCACGACACTTTTCTTGTACGGTACGGAGTGATATACAGTTCTTTCTTCTGAGATAGAAAGTTCCTCGTCAAAGATATGCAATACTTTAGGCAAGAGCGTACCCTAGCGTGCGTACTTTCTTTCACGGGAGGTTTAAAAGCCTAAGCAACACTTCGTCCTGTTCAGCCTTGAAATTATGAAGCTAATTACATTACGACATGACTGCCTTCGTAGTGGGAGAAATGATGTACTCTAATACAAGTACTTTTAAGTTAAAATAAATATTTTTGGATGGGGAAAATCAGGCAATTATACAGGGAATTACGTTAAATCCAAAAGCTACATTTTGATGAAAGTAAGTGTCGACATTTTGAAGTCACTATTGAACTTTTCGTGTTATTTCTTGAGGATTATGAACAGTGACGCGTGAGCTCAGGACCCTGAATTGTATTTGTTCGACTGCTGCGTGAGCGAAAGCGAAGCTCGCGTGATATTGTCTGAATTTTCTAGCAAAAACTGCATTTCTTTCTTGAAGTTGTCTTTCAGTCTCCAGTCATTTTGATTCCTATTTAAATATTTGCCCCGTTGTTGTCCTCAATGTGGAAACTTTCATGTCGCATTCATCCTAATTATCACGACTAGTTATAACGGTGCTCAAGGTGTTTTAAAGTTATATCGAAACTATAAGTAAATTACCTATTTTCCATATTGTTTCCCACCAAGTAAATCAGTCAGTTGAGTTTTTATTCTAAATAACAATCTTCTCACAGCGTTGAAAACCAGTATTTAGCCCCGAGTATTAATCTATTCTTCTTTTTATCTCAATTCCATTAAATGAGTTTTACCACCAATTTTTTTATTTCACCCCTCACTGCAGTCAATTGAATTTTTACTCCATACACCTTTACGTTTACAACATTTGTGAAGAATTTACTCGCGCGAAGCTGTAACTTCACTTTTAGGAAGCAATTGTTCATGTTTCAATTATTTTTCACGTAGAGGGAATCCATTTACTTTGCGTAGGAGCTTACGCAAAAGAGATGTTGATGTGCATTCTCCACCCTCGCAACTTCACACGGCGAGTGTGCTGCCGAGAGGGATGTGGTATCCCTAAGGATGGACGCTGCTCCCCTCATACAAGGCTGCTCCATTCAAACAAGAATTGGACAAGAATGTCATCAGACTCGCCAGGATCAAAGGTATCATGAGCAAAGGGTGTTGAGAGCCGTCAACAGCAGTGAGGTGAACGCAGTCATGGTGGAACATGATGATGGGACGAGCATTGATCGAGGGAAGCATGAAGTTACGCATCCATCTGAGCTCAAAAATAGGCGCTTTTTTTCGTCTACTGAGTATCAGTGACGACTCTTTCAGACGCATTAAAACCGGGCAGGCAGTATAAAAATTTCTTCTATAGCCAATCAGTTGGCAGGTTTTTTTGCCAAATTTTATATACATAATGTAGAATTACACTTTCTATTCAGCTACAGGCAGTATAGATGGGGCATGCCGTCGAACTTCTGGATTTTATTTGAATTCAATATCGTTGCCAATACAATTACCTGTCTGCTCGTAAAAAAATGGAGGATTTGTCGATGGCTGACGTGCAGTTGCAATAGAGATAAGCAAAAAGAGGACAATGTGTAAGAAGCTTAAAGGACCGTCAAACTCGAGGGCAAAGGTTCCAAGGGCATGAATCAAGGGGCAGAGGAAGCGCCTGGGAGACCGAGGGTCAAGGATATTCAGCCACCGCAACGACGGCGCCAGAGGAGGTTAATGACACATCAACACCTCTTCCAGGTTGCTTTTTTTAGGTGAAGTACACCGTGGCTTTGTTACAAGCTCGTGAAATTAGTTCAACGATTTATTTTTTGCTGCTTCACCAATCAAAAAACACGCCATGGTAAATGCCTCATACCTATAAAGGAAACTTAGTTTTTTGAAGTGATGAAATAAGGAATAAATGAAAGTTGCAAAAGTGTTTTATAAATCTCAAATAAAGCATGAGGATATCTAACGTTATAATGATCGCATGAGACGCAGTTTCATGGACCAGCTAATCTGACAGCGCGTCTCGATGGCAGCCTTTGTTTGTTTCAAAATTTCGACATGAACTCGAGTCCGTGGCAGGAAGCGACAAGATTTGCTCGGTGATGTGAATGTTATTAGGCAATTGAGTGATGCGTCCATAAAAATTGCTTTTAATAGCCGCAAAAATCATGTGTGATGTGATCAATGATTTGACTGCATTTGTTTAAAAATTATCTTGATAACTTTCGCTGGTTATTCTCATTAGTTACATTTTTTCTTTGTACTCTCCATCAAACGAGAACAATTATGCTGTTTATGACCTTACTGTTTCCGCATTTGTATCACGCATGACTACCATTTCATGAACATTGTTAGTGTAGCGAAGGACTACCTTCTGTTGTTAGGACGTTACAAAGTACAATTGTATTTTCAATGCAATATGTTGCCTTGGACGAATTTAATTATGTATATGAACTTAGGCAGCTTCATATGCTATTATGAGGCAATGGCAGAAAATAACAAAAAGTCCATGTTTACCTGTATTCTTCAATGAACTTTTGAATTCATTGCGCTGTTAAAAATCGATGCGTTTAATTTTGAAAAATTCACTGACCAGCTGGGCAGTGGCAGCACAGCGGCGAGGTCGTTATGTCCGCGTTGAAACATTTCTACAAAATGTGCACGCAACCACTAGCTTATTTATTGCCTCTAGAAATGATCTGCGCAAAACTGCCAGAATACGTCAGAGAACTACCATCGCTGCGAAGTGCTGCCTAAAGCCTACAGCGCTATTGTGCTAGGTTTTCATAAGTGTTAACGCATCTAGAGGCATTCAGTCAGTTTCGTAAATTTTTTTCTCATGCAACTTCAAAACTTCTTTCGTTGAAAAACACGAAACAGATATATTTGAAATAAAAAACGGCAGAAAGATTTAAGTGTGATCTTCAAGGGAAGAGTTTTGCAGAATGTGTTTTACTATAGGAAGCTACAATTAAAGTCCTTGAAAGCAGTGAAAACACTAAAGTGAATATTAATAATTTTCTAACTCTGACCTTTGTTTCAAAGAAGTCCTGATTTATTGTTGAGATGCCATCGCTTCCATTTCCGAGTTTTATCTTTCTATTCTCAGATATTTCAGGGATATTTCTCACTCTAATTCCAGGGAACTAGGCTTCCGTCTGCATCTTGATTTGAGCGCCTCCCAGACAACTGATCGTCATCAATATCACCAATGCCTTTTTTAAGGAAGAATCTTTATGTCTCATTTGAAACATTTATTCACCACAAGTAATATTACATTGAGTACAGTATCTTGAGTCAGGTGGAAAAAACAGAAAATAAAGCCGATTTAGGAGATGCACAACTCGTGGCTTATAAATAAGCTATGGGGCTTCTAAGGCAATCTTTGTGGGGATTATTTCTAGTCCAAAGCCCTTTTTGCGTAAAAAAAACATGGATTAAGCACAGCTAAATAAGCAACAATACTTGAATACTCCGCATAAAATTTCCAACGATACTTGGCAAACATACCTCACCATACGCTGAGGTGTTCCAGAGATGTTTACTGAAGACATGTTGTGCGATAAATCAGGGAGTTGGTCGTGTCAAGTGAGGCTGGTGCGTGTTGAGTTCTGCCTAAAATCGGGGAATTTTATGCCAAAACTGAAAAATTTTACGATAAAATATACTTGGTTCTTTTGCTGGGGTATTAATTTTGCAAGGAGTAGGTCATGCCGTATTCAGAAAACGCAAGCTGTTCCATTCTGTCCCTAATCATTCACTACTTCACTGTTCGATCTTATGGGTAATTTCAATAAAAAATTTAGCGACTCAAATACTATCATTGGTGTAGTTTAATAGTCCTTTTATTAGAGTAATTTACACAATTCCTATAAGTGTTATTTCCTTCATTATTAATTTTGTTTAAAAAAGATATCCTTCAACAAAGCTGTTTCATTGAATGACGCAATGACCTTACGAAAATATTTTTTTAGAGTTGTTGACAATGACCAGGCAAAAAATATTTATGTTTGCTTATGTTCATTCAACTGGAAGCGTGGGAGCGTTAAAAAGAATAATTAAAATTTATTTACGATTTTATCAAAAATATTTGAATAAAAGTATGGCAATGTTTCGCAATTATTATGATTCCCATGTACTTAGATTATTTTTTACTCTAATATACAAGGGAGGCAACTTTTGGAAGCTTTCGGATGGGAAATAAGACTCGGTTAAGCTAAAGCTGATGATGCTGAGAAAAACGAGGCTTATTAGAATTTCTGTGTTCGTATTAATACCATCATATCATCTTCTGAATGTTATCGTATCATCTTCTGAATGTCATCGTATCATCTTCTGCATGTCATCATATTATCTTAATTTGCCATTATGATTTCATCCTTGTACTATCATCTTATTATCTTAATTTCTCATCATAATATCATTTTTTCAACATCATCGTACCTTCTTAATATCATATCATAATATCATCTCCTCAATATCATCGTATCATCATAATACCATATTTTTAATATCCGTTTTACTTTGCCCAGCGACATCCCCGTTTCGCGACCGTTGCTAGCGTCCCCACCACTGGTGATTAGTATTCTCGCTGCCTGTGTCCGTATTACACTCATTATTATTGTTCATTCGAGGGCCATTTAGCACAAAGAATGCCTGAAGAGACGTCTCTACGACAGATAAACGAAAACGAAAGTGATGAAAAACTCGCTGCTTTTATCTCTTTCTTTCCTAGCCATTTCTATCAACCACACTACGACGGGAAACTTTCCTATTGTAATTGGCAGTCCCAAAATCTTTTCACTTCCTCCCTGGTAGATAGTCTCTCCATTGTAGAGAAGAATCAGATTGAGACCGCTTCCTTTCTATTTATGCGATGTGAAACCTGAACAATAAATAGAAAGATAACATCATTCTAATATGAGACTTGTATGTTAACGGATGCTTTATTTAACAATTTGCTTTGTAATAGAGTGATAGAGCAGACAAAAATAAGGGGTTCTGAGGGGGAATGAGTGAATGGTTGCTATCGCTAAAGTTGGCTGGCGAAGGTCAACCGACTTATTATCTCCAAGTTTTGTCCCGAAGGAGCTGGCGGAAGTACGTTTCAACTTCTTCTACTTCACTTAATTGCTCACTCTGAGTGCCACAGCTTTTTATTTGTATCGCTTAAAAATTCATGAGATGTTTGTTGAAATTGTGGAGGGCTAGCATTAAAACTGAAAAATGAAACTTTAAAACTCCGATTCTTTTTCAGATATTATGATGCACATGAATCAGATTATCAATGAAACACTATTCATCACCACTGTTAAGCGGGAATGATTCCAGGATTTCCACTCGTAAAAAAACACTCCACGTTAATTGTTATAATGGCACTCACTCTTCGTACAGCCTGTTTCATTTCAGTGTATTTAGCTTCGAAATAGTGCCTTGAAGAAATCGAATGAATACTAGCATCTTCTGATTTTAAAACCAAGTTCGGTCAAAACCTTAGGATTTTGCCCCTCCAGCAAAAGCTATTGACGGGCTGAGCCAATATTTTATTGCATTTTAATTTTATGATCGAGAAGCTATCGAAAGTCTCAAAGGGAAAATTCTCAGCACGAGACGGTGAAAGCGGCGGCTGGCGGGTCGCAGGTCAGAGGCGCTTCTTGTCGTCCTCATCCCTCAGTTATTGCTGCTGTCTCACGTTACTGCCGCAGAATGGGCAGCTGCGTGTGCGCCTCCTTCTTGGTTTGATGTTTAGTGATAAAGATGTTGTTTGCCGCGTGTTCCATACACTGTTATGGCGTACGCTCAGGCTTGAACACACCTTCACTTGGTATAACCTTCCACGTCTCGGTACGATGTGCTTTCAGATTTTTCTTATTATATCTCAGAGTTTCAAAGAGTGTTTTGGTCCCTCAACTTGCTTGAATACAAAATAATTTTACGGCATGTATGTATTTGAGAACTATTCAACTTGTGGGTTGAGGGTATCTTTGTTATATTTTACCTTCAATTCAGAATTAAAAAACGTACTGTACATTTAAAAACGTATATTTTGTGATTGAAAGATGAAATTCGACGCATCGAATAGTTGCATTCTGCTATTCCTCCTGAATGAAATAGGAGTATGAGCGTAAAATGTTATGATAATGTAATACTTGAGTATATGTGGTGCTACTCATAGTACATAGGCGATACCCTGGTGAACACATTCTACTCTTAAAACTGGTGTATAGGAACGCGTGTTTACCATAGTACGTGAAAATAAGACCTTAATAAGATAACAAGAATCATAGATTTTTGATCATCCTTTGCTGTGCAATCTTTAACCTGCATCGAAATGGCAATTCGAGGATAATATTCTTCTACCGACATGAATGCCTGTTGATGTTAAGCGAAATTTCTCTCAAGTTTCTAACCTCAACAAATGACTATTGTTTGGTTAGCCTCATGCTAACGTTTCATCACCGATGTGGCTTCTAACCTCAGGAGCGCATGGAGACTTCGAAATTCGAGTATCCGAGTATTCCCACCATTCTGACTGACAAGATTACACGGTGCTGAACAAGAGAAGACAGGAATTAGTGAAAACACAAAGCCCTAAAAGAAGAAAACAATGAGTTT
The DNA here is from genome assembly GCA_014899125.1 of Orchestia grillus. Taxonomy (NCBI): domain Eukaryota; kingdom Metazoa; phylum Arthropoda; class Malacostraca; order Amphipoda; family Talitridae; genus Orchestia; species Orchestia grillus. Next base: position 24,858 of record VOMN01038172.1, read on the forward strand.
TTGTAAGAGAAGGACCCATGTAAGCATACCTGCTGTAGTGTCGATGCTTGACTGTAAATTAAAACGCATGCTAAAAAAATAAATTGAAAGAGTATTGACAGCAAATGCTCTGTCTGCGTCAAAAAGCGCGTTAGGATTTCATACGTTTGGGCTTCCGAGTTCAAAACAGTGTACGCTGCTGAATGAGAAATAGTGCCACGGCATCTTCCTTGGCCTGGTCACGTCCCCCTCACTGCATGCCCGTCATTATCTGAGATGCAAACTGAACATCGTGCGCTCTTCAAGTACCGCGTTCAGGAGTCGCTCAGGTCTGGGTTCCTCGATCAGTGAACTTGAAATCCACGGGCTTGACTGGACCAGAAATCAAACGTTTATTTTGAGAATACATTTCCAATTTTTATCATTTTCAGATCCATCTAATCAAAAAGTTACTTACAGTGCATTGGTTTTTAGCGTACACAAAAAAAACAATTTGTGACCGATCGACCGACCACCTTCGGTCCGATGTCAAACTATGAATCTAAAGTTTAGTTGCGGCTGGATGTTTTCGATTGTCCCTGAACGCATTATGCAGCTCTAGTGAAGAGAAGAACTATGGATTGACAATAACAATAACAAGAACATTTTTATATGGAGTTCACGCATGGATTCATGTGATCTCCATGATGCAGAACTTGCTTGGCCTCATTGGCTAAGATAGCTTGCATACAGAGATCATTTTAATCTATATAAGCAATTGAATTAAATTCAAAATTTTTTACCCCTTCTTCGTGAGCTTGATTTAGGGCTTACACTCGTTGAACATGCTTTATGTCAAACGACTAGATTCATTCCTTTAAAAAAAGTTTTTTTTAGTTGAGAATGAACTGGTCGCTCTCCATCTTTAGCATTTCAATGTTGAATTCTTCCTCCAGAATTTGCGACTGACTGAAAATTTTATTTAATTAGATATCTTTTAATTGAGGTCTTTTGTAAAACTATTTTGTTGAACACATGCCACAATTCTAGTTTGTACAAGGTTTAAGGACTTTTTTAGCTAATCATGCCAGAATTACCTTACGGTGGTGGGCTCTCTGTCTGGAAACATATACGCTCCTTCTGCCATAAATGTAACTCATGGTAATAATAATGACAAATTATTGAGTTTGAGTTTTTCTGAGTTTGTTATAGCGAAATAGCACAAGGAGCAGAAATCAGCATAATGATTGATCGTTCTGAAGTTAACGGAAAAGAAATCATCCCCGGGGAAGGAAATTGTTAAGTAAAAGGAAAAGTCTGGGCAATCATGAATTGTAGGGAGTGAAATCACCTCAATAACGATGGCAGCATAAGTAAATAGAGGCCGATAAATTTAATGATTCTATTTACTAAGCCACGTACAACCTAACATAATCGTAAAAGGAAGTTCAGGTAAAATTTAGCAAAGTTTAGTTGTTCTTGTGAGAACAATGGCAGAATTAGTCTAATGTTCATGAGACGTCGCTGCTGAATTTCTCTGTTCTCAATAACTGACATTTTCTATTTGTTGCAGTTCAGATTCAGCTAACTGAAGATTTGTTAATTTCATCAAGGCAGAATCACTTCATTCACGTTTTCGACAGCACTGAATGGAACTAGTCAATCCTAAATGACGTTGCGTGTTCTTTAATATTTATTCAAGAGATGCGCCAACGACACGTTAGTATATCTTACGGTGTGACTTCTGGAATCCGTAGAAATATAACTAGATGAAAGCGCTGTGAGACACTCAGTTTGTGAGAAGGAAGATGTACGTTTACATTGTAGGTTTTGTTGCTGAATTTACAATAAAGCGATCTAGAGTCCGACTCCGCAACTCCTAAACCACGTGCAGAAACTTGGCATGGATTGCGCAAGCGAAACTTATTGAAGTCGCTCGTTTGTGTCTGACAAGCCTCGATACCTCGATAACCTTCCTGGTGAACATCTCGTCGAGTGATATCAGCAGAGAGGCTGCTGCGTTGGAGAATGTGTGAAGTGAAATAATATCATCAGGCGTAACTTTCGTTACGGCAATTAGGCCGTAACATAAAGCGAAATTTTTGTAGTTTGATATCTGTCACGATTCTTCCTAAAATTTAACTCATCCTTACTCCCTATTAAAGATTGAAAGCTGTTTATTTCGTAACCTTTTTTGGTTCTTTAATTGTTGAATAAATTGGATGTGCGAATAATATTGTAGCCATTGCGCTTACATTTCCTCGTTTTTTAACATTTTCCATTTTGCTTCCTCCTTTATGCAAGTTGTACAATCGGCTCACAGATCCCGAGTTAACGCGTAGTGCATTCCTCCAATAAAATTTACTCACACAAATTTCTACACCGAGTGACCTTATGTCATATTTGGGCAAAACTGGTGTTTCTTGCAGCAATTATTTGAACGATTTCACGTACTGTGTACTTATGTTAATTTTTTTATAGAATTATTGCAGTAAACAGGAGGCCATTCACCTATCATGAGTACTGGACGTTCCAAAACAATCCAAGATCCAAAAAACGTTGCTGAGAATAATTATTTCACTTGATTCCGTCCCAGCGAGATCGATCCATAGCGATCAGCCCGGCATTATAATCAGCTAACAATGCACTACTTCTTGAATTTTTTGAAAGATTGGCCAGAATAATCTAATTCTTACTTAATTTTACCCAGAAAATCTGAGTTCTCGAAACGCCGCAAGTCGAATGAATCAATTTCCTCCGACGGCACAATTTTGTAAATTTGAGTACATCGCGATCAGTCTGACAAGCCCTTGCCTTGGGTGGACGGTTTCTGTTGGAAATATAAGCACACGAGGATAAGTCAAGTTAAAGTTTCAGTAACCTCCACTGAAATATTTTTCCAACTTGAATTTCTCTTTTCACAACGAGACTACTTCTCGTGGGCGGTTGCCATTGGTTGAAAGGTGTAATAAGTGTAGGGAGAAATAGGCCTTAAAATTTGCCGAAAAAATATGAATTATGGACGTGATATAGACGCTTAATGTGTTTCAAGATTCATGCAACACTCTCGTTTGCAACAGTATTTTACCCAAGTGCCGGTGAGAATAAAAAAAAACAAGAATTATGGACGATTTTAGTGTAAGATGCAACCTTGGATATCAAATGATTTCATTGGCTTTATGGGGCTTGAGTGAGAAACCCTTTTTTTCTAGGTTCGCATTAACGGAACAAAGATTACCACGGCACGAGTGAAGAAGAAAATCGTCATTTTTTCGGGATTTTACGTTCCTTTCTATTTGGTTTGTCGTTTAATTTTAAGGTGTGCACTAGGCACGTGTTTAACAGCTCATTTGACTCAATGGACGAGAAAATTTGTTGACTGCCAACAGGATTTTTTTGCAGGCGTTGTTTACTGTTAGTTCTTTAACGACTTGGTTCGTTGAGTTTCTTTCGAAATCAATTACAAACATCATGGATTGCTTGTTTCTAGCAAAGCGCTTAGTGGTCGGCTTTGCAGCAGAGCACTTTAAATTTAATGCCACGTGGGCTGTGGTGTGCGTTAGCCCTCCTTCGAATAGAGTTCTAAGTTCGACGTCATACGTAGATTAGTAGCAGAAACCTAGGCTCCCCTGAGCAGCGTGACTGATCAATTTGACCCTCTCATGCTGCTCACGGTTGCGAACAAGTGACAGAAACTCATGTATTAGCACCGCAGCATGACTTTTGCTTCAAGGATTCCTGCCTTGAAACACGTAAATCTAAGGGCTGACGTAAACCGAGCTGTGCTTAGTCAAGGATTAAGCTTGAGGCGCAACGAGAGCGTCGAGTACGAGTATAAGTTTGCGGAGTTATAGGGGAGTCATGAGGCGGTGCTGCGTCATGCTTGATAAAGTAAGACTAGCGGGCTAATGATCCGGGACCCGACACACAACCTCAGTCCCTTTGGCCATTTGAAGCTCCCCTCAATCATCGCAATGAAAAATACCGCAAAGTTTCGATGCGTAAAATGGGAATCGACGTCTTCAAATCCTTTCGCAGTCCCAAAATTTCATGTTTTGAGGGTATGTTGAAAGAAGCCGTTTCTTAATCATTTTTCTAATGTTTACTCGTTCGATTTCGTGAATCCACGCGTTATATCAGTCGAATATTGTGCAGTAAAGAGGAGTTCTCTGGAAGTATGAACGATATGTATCTTTTTAGTAAAAAACCATACCAAGCCCCTTTGTGAATGGCAGATAATAATTTGCTGATACTTGCCACCAGTTTCACAAAATGAATGCTGTTCAATTGGTAAAAATATAAGTGATTAAGGTTCGGCATGAATAGCTTCGATGAAAATATTTGCAATAATATAAAAAGGACCGATAACGATGTCTGATCAATTAGAACCGGATCTGTTCTGAAATTATGCATTTTTGAAAACCGTTCCAAGATCATATACCTCAGAATTGGGTGCTTTAATTCCGTGATGAATTATGTTAAGGAACAAATTGGATTAAATCATGTTTAATTTAGAATTTACTTTTTTCATTTGTTACTTTAAATTTCGTATTACAACGACAATAAGTTGTCTAATCGCGTAAATGTCTCAGACTGACTTCAATTACATATGATAGCTTCTTCCATTTCACGAGCTTTACTTCTCCTTCAAGGGAGTCTTTTGTTGAAATCTGATCCTAGAATGCAATCAAGAACCAATGTCACAGGGAACGTTCTAGCTGAAAATGTTTTAGAATACAACGCTCTATGATTATTACCACTAAAACAAGAAAAAGTCCAAATCATTCTCCCTCCCTAAGAAGTAGGGAGAAAGAGGAATTTATCAAGAGACCTGATGCTCCAAATTTTACATCCTTACCATCAGTAGTGGACACCACCGAAGACGGTGAATGATTTTTTCATTATCGAGAAAATGTACAGACTACGGTGTCGACTGGCAACGCTCTAGCAGGTTGTGAGCAAAATTTGCAATTTTGATCTGAGTTAATACTTAACCGAACTGCAACGCTCGTGTTTGGAGTTTATAATTGTAAGAGAAAAATTTGATATTTGTTTGAGCGAGAATGAATTGTGGAAAGGTCTTCAGGTGCACGACTGTGAGCTTCCTTTCTAGGACGATTTCTCAGGAGCGTTTCGTTATGAGGAATTTTGTCTTCGCTGCGATGCGAGTCCTCTTTGTTTCCACGAATAGCCCGCGTAAAGGCCACGGCTCGGAAATCTCTAGGTTAATACATAGTCCTCCTCGGGAAAAGATCGCTTGCTTCTGAACAGCGAAGGAGTTCTGCTATCTTGGTGGGCTGCTCACCGTCGCAGGTTACGTACTTTACGTCGAAGGCTTGTTGCGTTCCACTGACCATGAATCGAACCTGGCCTGCTCAGACTGGTGTTATCACAGTGCCCCTTACGCTGACGTGCATTGGTATCTGTTTGGAGTTTCGGGTACGTCGCTAGTATTCCGAAAGTTCAACTTTATTTGATTTCATGCGTTGAATTTTCGGAATACTAGCGACGTACCCGAAGCCGGAGGCGTCAAAAGTTTCAAAAAAGTTTTTCTGAAATATATATTGTGCGTTTTGCTTAATATTTTGAGTTGTATGGTAAAAATTACGCTCGTCTCATTTTTACGGGGACAGTTTGTTAAAGTACAGGATATGAGATCTGCAAAATCATCCCCAAATTAAAATGGAACCCGTTGAATATTTATTCTTAGAAAAATTAGGGAATAATATATTATGGGAAAGGGAAGCTCGCAGTAACTGATCAGTGGGATGGCATTTTGGTGTTAGTCTTTTTCCTTTTAAGATCAGTATTTCTGGTAACGTCAGTGTTTCATTCTTTTCGCATTGTTTCCTTTTTCAACTGCAATGCTTAGCAAATTTGTCGATGCTTCTCGCAATGATTAAAAAAATATAGTATTTAACTGTGAATGCTTGGGGGATTTTATTGGACATTTATGAAATGGAAAATTCAGATGCTTACAACACAATATATTGAGCTAAATTACATTACTTTCTATTTAAAAAGCAAAGCACCTAAACATATCAGTTTCCTCAAATACTTTTGTTCATTTCGTCGGGAAGAAAGCGGGGTTATATATTCGATTTATTGGGGGGATTTTTATCAATTGAGACGTTTTCCCAGAGACTCTTGTTCTTTTATGAGCAACTTACTAAAAGAACATATGTATCTGTTGGGAACTAATTCTTAAGCTTGTTGATTTGATGAAATTTTTTGACACATTGTCTCCTCAAGCTAGGAGTTCTTCAATATCTTATTAACATTGGCTTATTTTAATACATATATATTAACTTGAAAAACAAGTAAAAAACACACTCGTATACATGTGTAGTACTTGTACGTTCATCTTTCGTTGAATGATATTCAGTAAGATTTTGTATAATGAATATTTCGCAAATATCCCTAGAAATTTTACATACCTTGTCTTGATATTAAGTCACTTGACTCTTTTTCAGTGTTCTTTGAAGTTGAGATGTCGCGTGCCAGGGTTAGAAAGTTCATTTCATATTACAGAATCCAGCAGAGACTCTTCCCTGAACGACACGGTTTTGGAATTTTGATGCACGTTAGGATTTTCAAGTTGGTGCCATTTTGTGTTTGAATTTTGAAGGAGCTTTCACAGTTACACGAGATAAAAGTGCATACTACGCATCAAGAAAAGAAATTATGTCCACTGTTCTTCAATGATGTTACACGATGTCTCAGACTGATTGCACAGGATATGAATACAAAAACTTTTATTGAATGTGGCACACTGGGATTATCAGCGTCTGGATTGGCTATTGTCATGGTTTTATTGGTACAGTTTAGAACATATCAGTTATGTTAGGAGTGAGTTTATGTGTTCTTCTTATGGTTGACAATAACAGTTGAAAGCATATGGGAACTCGATAACACAAAATAGTTTTATAGAGCTGTACATAACTGTACACAAACTGCTGTACATAACTGTGCACAAAATAGCTGTACATAGCCGTACACTTAAT
>VOMN01038175.1:0-66800 GCA_014899125.1 Orchestia grillus
AAGGCCGGGCAGCAAGCGAACCAAGGGTAAGGCCGGGCAGCAAGTGCGCTAGCTGCAGCAGAGGCTGGGAGCGCACACAATGGCCGCAGCAGGCAGTGCCCGCATGTTGCCCCTCACGCCCCATTGAGGACCCACACAGATTGACTGATTGTTCCCTGTCTCGATGCGGCACCCAACGACGTCTAGCAATAATGCTAAATGTAAGCTTTACCATTCCGAGGTCGCTCACGATATCTCCTCTCAAGAAAGGGATATAAAAATTCTCACAATTCTACGGCAGTTGTATTGAAATGTTCTGGTCAGTGTATCACTACGCGACGTATATTTTTTCAATGCAATGTGCTCTATGATACTGAGTGATAAACTAGGTTGCAACACATAAAGTTCGCAACAAGGTACGGTACATTCGAGAGTAATGTGATGTAGTTCCCATAACTTTCTGGCTCAGAATTTAAAAATGTCAGCAATGCATTTCAGTGCGTAAAAAATACGCGAAAAAAATTTATTCATAAAACCAATTTAGCATCCGGACTTATTTAGAGACGCATCCTGCTCATTTTGCGATCCCCCTAGTATTATTTTCTTTTTCAACATTCAATTTAATGCAATATAAAAATCTGCACCCTCCTGCAGGTATGGCTCAAGGTAAAGCAAAAAAATAGAAGAAATGAAACTGAAATCATTCCAGCACTCGGAAATGCATTTACTAAAACCAATGATATAAAACTACATTTCTCATTTTATATGCACGATAATTGTAGTTCTTACCCCGGAACTAGCTCTTAGAGCAACTTCAAGTAAATGTAGACAAAAAACATTGATGTTTCTTGTTCCGTTTTGCCCTCAGGTACAGACTATTCTGTCCATGTTACACTGGAATTAAAAAGACTGACGACTGGGATAAAAGCATCCCCAGAGCATAAAACAGTTAGAGCACCTCAAAAGCATTTTAAGCTTTTGCTTTACAGGATCGGGACGCAGGAAAACAATATATGTATATGCAGGGAAAGTGCCCAGCAAATTTTGTGGCAACGTAACTTTACAAGTCTTCCATCCATTCACGCTATGTATTGTCAAATGTCTAAGGCAATAGCAATCATATCTCGTACACCGTGCATTGTTATTTTTTGCCATTTTTGCGCTCCAAAGTTTCTTGATCTAATCTAATGTCACCTGCCACAGAAAGCTTTAGAAATATCTGAAGAAAATCCTAGCACAGCCCGGAAATTGGTTATGCTACTGCACATACTAGGAAAACTACCTAATCTTAATTGTAAACAATTCTCAATGAACCATAAAGCTCTATAACAAACATGAATTAAACTTGTAGCCTCCTACTGTAGCATTTTAAGACATAAATTTCTTCAAATGTTTGGTCCACAATAGCTCTTATTGAAAATTCATGTTGACTTTCAAGTTTTTTCTCTGTTGCACATGAAATCGACACTGTAGCCTGTGATTTTTGAGCTTCCTTCAAAGTGAAATCTCTTAATTTAAATATGGGCATCGATAAGAAAGTTTTCACGACAAACAATTGATATCATTCCTTAGGCGCTCTACTGTGGCGCGACATTAGAGGAGGAGTCCCATGAAGAGTTTCGAGTTCTATGTTATTCACTAAAGCAAGATGATGTGGAGATTAGTGTCGCATTTGAGGCACTATACACTTCAATAGAAGCAGTCCACTAAATTCGCTTTTCGTTCAAAATTTTCCACGAAAGTGTCGATTATTTAAAATAATATTTGGCGCATATTGCCAAGGAGCTATTCACTTAGAGCAAAATCTATTTAGTAATGATCTGACGTACGCTTAAGATAGGGTAATAATAATTACTTGTTAAACATATATATATATATATATATATGTAATGTATCTGTAAAAATAAGTCGGTCATGTATACGGAACGCCGTAATTTCTCTCGAAGTTCGATCGCGTGATCCCTGAACAGTAACATCGCTCAGGTACAGATGGTTTATGAGAAAGCCTTTGACAGCAATTCCAATTTTTAGTTATTTTTAATCAGAATGTATAAATTGCATTATTTCACCGTACAGATGCCCCACGAATCTCCATGAAGTCTCAAGAATTCGAAAAAATTGCTCAAAATATAATGCATTGCTTTACTTTTCAGAAACAAGCAATCGTTTTGTTAGCGCTGTGTTGGTAGAACCAAGTGTACAGTGGACTCTTTTACTGAGCTAATAAACATTTTTTTCTGACCTCAATCAAAAAATCCGCATTCGAAATTTGAAACGCAATGAATTTCAAAACGCATTTGCTACTTATTGTACTGCAATCACAAATTTCAACGAGAAAATTTCAAAGCAGTTCAATATACAGAAGTGCAACACAGGGTCAAATTTGTTGCCTATGTCCCACCTTTGCTCTGAAAATAAAAAAGAAAAACATCGAGTGTTTCGATTTATCGCACATGCCCAGATATCGGAAAGAATATGGAAGCCTAAAATACATTTCGCAGGTCCGGTCTTCGAATATGAGCGGGAAGGGGAACAAGGCTTGGCGGCTGACTACGAGGGTGAGCAGAAAACGCGCTGTCCATTCGGTGGGTCGGTCCATCAGCATCTCTTCCGGTGCATTACGGTGGCCGCCAGTGTGCAATATGCCTCCCTACGTCGAAGCGCCAGTTTTTCGTGCATTTTTTACACCCTCTTATTCTGTTCTTTTTTCGTGAAATGTATGCTAGAAAATGAGTGAAAATATTTCCTGAAGAGCGTGTATCTCCTACAAGTCAGTGGCGATAAGTTCTCCGTTTTAGGAAACGTGGGGGTAAATTTATGAATCAGATACGCGGAAAGCTTGCATGCACATTGGGATCAGGCTTCATCTCAAGCTTTGCGAGCCATGTGAGATGTTACGAGGAAATATCGTAAATTCTGTAAAAAAGGAAAACTCAACAGTTATTGGTCTAATGCAAAGCTAATCATGCATAGTTAAACACAATTGAAAACATTCGAAAAAGAATAAAAACCGAGTACTTGAGAACGCCTGAATGCAGTTCCAATCTCCATTTCTGCAATGAAAACTTAAAAGAGAAAAGTTTTTTCCATTTTGAGTGGAATAGGACCTGGTGCAGCGGTAAGACTTTTATAGGAAATATCTTGGCACAGTAAAGCCAATCAGCAAGGGCAGCAGGCGCAGCAGCGCTCGATATTATTAAACGTTGGCAAGGAATGTGCCCTAAAAGTCACCGGATTATGAGAGCATTATGGCCACTTAGCAGCAGTCCCTCGTTACATTCAAAATTTGGCCCAAATTTGCACGGAAAAAGCGCGACTAATGACCGCACGATGGTCTTGTTCTAGAGTAGAATTTCCTTGCATTTGAGAGTTCGTGAAAATGAAGCTACAATAGCATGCTGTAGGTCAGCCCTCTTACCTCCTGTAAAATTCAAAGGCACTCATGCATCAGAAATGCAGTTGATGAATATTTGATATTTTGAGATAGAAACATACGAAATACAACTATCGGCTAAAGCAAAATATCTAATCACGAGAGTCGAAATCTGCATACAAGGATATGACTTGATTAAGACGACATCCAGCACATGTCAAAACGATGTGGCCTAGCATAAGTTTTCTTCAGCGAAATCATTTTGGAAGTATTTTACTCAGGCGGAAAAACTAAACCTTCAGTGGTGCTAGGTTACTACCAATTCTCAAGTTACGTCCTGCGGTTCTGAATTAAAACGGAACTTGGAATGCATGCGTGCTGTAGGCTGTGCAGCAGAACAAGTCCGCCTCTTCCATCGATTTGCGAGTTGCAGCGCAATTTAAAACCTTGTTCAGATGAATGTACATTTCTGCATTTTCCTGGGTATTCCCATAGATAATGTCATAGCACTAGCAAAATCTTGGTTGGCATTGCAACTGGGTTGTACTACGCGGAGGATTGTCAAAAGTTAAAACGATCCTGTTTTAAATATTGTCATCATAAAAATGTAATTCGTTGAGAGTGGACACTAGCTTGGGTATTAAATATTTTCTATCAATCAAATAACCAGAACATAAATCTAAAAATTTCTAATTGCCATCACAGGTTAAATAGTTCTATTGAGTGGTCAGCTTGCAATAGCTGAACTGAAGAAAAAAGCATCAAGTAGAAGCTATAAATAGTTGAATGAAACATGTTCTTAAAATTACATGTTCGAAAAAGTAGAGTGAGAGTAGAAAGCCACTCTTGTGTCGGACAAAACACGCTTCGAAATCGGACAACAATTCTTGTTTGCTCGCCCGAATATGAGACCTATTGAAAAGTTGTTTCTGTAAGTGTTGGCCTTATTCTTCGTATTTTAAGAAGTATTTAGTACGTCTTATATGATGCAGAGGTTGTAGATATTTCCGCGCATCTTCAAATAAAAGTGAACGTTATAAAATTGTTTCACAGAAACCAAACAGTGAATAGATACTCGTTTTTTCAACCTTTTCTAATTAGCATTTAATAGTCATAATTTTACAGAGGTAATAGGATAATTAGCTGGTCGCCAAAGACCTTCACAATAATTCAGTGCAGCTCCCAGACTCCCATCGAGCATTGCTATCACGAGTTTCGTTATAATATCATACGGATTAAGTATGCGCTCGTTCGTTCCATATTCGTATCGTGAAATTGCCAAGCGGAAGAGTGGTGAAATTCCAAAAATAAAATCGGAATATATTTCACAAGCAGCAGTTCTGTAGCTGCTCAGTGCTGCGCAGTAATTCTAATAGAAATGCCCCAATTAAACAAGCAATTAACAACAATGCTAGAGATTTTCAATGGGTTCAATTTAAATACCATCCCCATCGCGGGTAATGAGACAATCATTGGGAGATGAACAATGCGTCCAGTGTGGGGTTATGCTGTTTTGTGATTGATTCAGGGAAAAACATCTCAACATTTTATTCAAACAATGAAATAATTCTACAAAATATTCTTTAATTTCAAATTGTTGATAAAAGCTAGGTTGATCTGAATAAGTTCTCTTAATAAATATTCGCTATAACTTACGTACTTTATTCCTCTTAGCTGAACGCCAGTACAGTACATGATGGACGATAATACACGCACAGCGAGACTAAAGGAGAGGAAAATTTCCTAAAACGAGGCCATCTTCTAATATACATTACACTATCTAATTGACAGTATTTCACTGAAATAATTCTCTCTCATCGATGAGACCATCAAGTTATTCCGTTTTGAAGCATCACCTTAGGCTTTGTGTGAAGTTGACTCGAATGAGGATGTCCCGGGATCGGATCTCGACAAATCCAAGTTCGTTTTTGTTGACGCAGCACTAAGATGTGGCCTCGCTCGACCCAGTGGCTGGATGCTTCCAGAGAACTTACTGCCATAAACTCTGAATCGAAAAATTTAACTACCTTAATGACTTTGTACTCTCAAACTTCCTGGTGAAGAGGAAAATGCTAAGGTATAACTCCTTAAAGCACCAATGTTCAAGCTAAATTGTGATTGCTATTCTAACAGATATGTCTATTCCAGACTCGGATTTAAAGAATAAATACTGTGGAAAACTAAAGTTAATGGCAAGAGAAGGTCACTCATTGGATATATAAAGAAATGCTTAAAAAAACAGCTCGAGGCGCAGCTCTTGCATGTTATCTTAAGTTCCGGTGTGACCGATACGCGCTGTGAGCGCATGACGTTAAATGTGAACGATGTCACTCGCCGTTGGACAATCCAGGATAAAGCTTTACGAGATATCTCTCACTGACTCGGCCACTTTCCCCGAAATCCTAGTATATTTTCTGGCCATTTCGGAGCCTTGAGAATGCAGTATTGGAAGGCTTCAGGTCGCAGGCGTTTGCGGACCTGCTGCCTTCCTGCAGTCACCACGTCCCTCGGATGCGGGCGCGAGCAAACACGGCAGCTGCGAGACCAGCGAGCTCTGCTCAAATTCTGCCTTTTATGGCATGCGAAGTCAAAGGAAGTAGGGAGAGGAACGAGTTCTCAAAAAGCAGGTTTCTAATAAACTCTAGTGCTGCAGCCATGAAAGAGTTGTAGTTTCTTTATAAAGAAATTTTGCTTCCATTCGAAGGATTGTGTAAGACTGATCTGAAAATTGGTGCATCAACATAACATATTACTAAAGGAATTAAAAACTAGCTCGTCGAACTGAAAAAATAACTTAGGATGCATGGCTAGAACCCCATTCGATGGAAAGGCTTACTCTATCAAGTAATTATTTTTCTATCGATATGAAGAGAACCAAAAGTTTTTATTTCCTGGCATTTCACCCTTGGATTAAAGGATAACACAATTAGCGGTGTCAAAAAATATCAACTCATATTCGCAGGCGTGAATAGACACAAATACCCTGGAATAAACACATTGATAAACACAGTTGAATGAACGTCTTGAAAATAGCAGACAGATAAAAAAGACCCTGTTAAACTCATAGCGTTTGATTAGTTTAGCTCGTATAATTGCTTGATCAGATGCAGTTAGCCTACAAAAGTCACGAAAAACGGGAGTGTTGAACTATTCATACCCTCAAAATAAGAAAGGAAGCAAATCGAACGCGAGTGTACCAAATCATGCAATTCTATAAACGACGTGAAAGACAAAGTAGAAATAATTACGCTGCTGTGAACAAAACAACAACTCCCTCAAGTAACAAACATTGCTGACTTCCCAGCGAGAAGCTTAGGGTGTCTATGGAATGTTCTGGGCTCCAAGTGAGCCGGCTGAAGAGGACAGACTACGCAGCACGTCTTCTGCCTGCCTCATGAGAAAGGAGTTCATGAACCGATGAGAGCTCAGTCCCCGAGATATGTTGACGTAGTCTAGGTGAGTCCTCAACAATATCATCAATACGCACATAAAATACACCTATTGATAAAACATTCAGACTGAAACATGGTTTCAATTTCATTGTGAGTTCATTCAATCTTGCATAGCAATATTCAACTTCAACGTTTATCGTACATTTTGTCAATTATCATACACATTGATCAACACCAAACATTGAGCACAACTCGAGCAAATTTTAATTCGAATTATAAAAAGGAAATACTCCAGCATTCTTCTATGAACTTTTGTCAGAATGAAACTACATGAAAATTATCCAGGTTGATATTACAATGTAACAGCAATCCATGGCGAAGAACTTCACTCCGAGACAGAGAATGAGAGGTAGTAAGAAAAGAAGAACACGGACGAGCTGGAAGACAGCTGCAGGAGTGCACAAAAGAATGCTGGGTTCGTTGAGCCAGCAATTAGATTGCTTGCTGCTAAAATGCAGTTACTCGACCTACCGTGCTGCAAGACTGCCAATAAGTGGCAGCCAGACTCGAGCGAGCTACTCGCTCCCAAGTCACAGCGAATGCCAGCAATTGCACTTCAACTTTACAACAGATCTTAAGGTAAATGTGTTCTATTCAATAATGTGATGTAGAAAATGTACTTGCTAACGTGCAGAATGTCTGCACAATCTCGTATGGGTAAAACAGAACCTGAATGCTCGGATGCGCTGTGGAAATATTTGATCGTTAAGTTTAATTCAACAACCACTGTGAGTTGGCAGCCGTACACAGGAATACTACACGACTGTTTCAAGGCAGAATTTGAGTGATTTTTTCATCAACGTTGCGATCACAACTCCGACGGCGAAAATACTTCCATATCCAAAAGGCACCCCATCACAAAACGTACGTAATATTAATAACAAAGCCATAAGATCGTGAAATAAGAGATTCCTCGTATTGCTCCAAGGCACAGATATGGGCTTGCGCAATCGTAGCAGATTGGAGCTATAAATTTACAGAAGTATTTGTCTGGAAATTAGTTACTAAAACTTCGTCATTACTTGAGGTCCTCAACAATATTATTAGTAAGCTCACTTTACAGGAATGTAAAAATTACGTCAGGAAGATTATTTTTCGCGTCTTGCAGGTGAAGTAAGAATAAACCCAAATTCCTACTTGGTCTATAAAGCCTGTCGATAACATGGCGCTTGAATTTAATGACAATGCCCATTTACTTATCACTGCATTTCTGGAAATGTGTGGATTTGAGCAACAATAAAATTGTGGGATAAGTTGGACCGCTTAGTACGGGCACTGAGACAGAAAATCTGTGGTTGGACTCCTCATCCAAAGCCACGCAAAGGACACACGCTACAGGCGGCCGCGAAACTCAAAGGATATTTTTTCTGCCGAACAAAAGTGACACATGAATTCGAAAATTGTAGAGGACAGACAAAATTTATGTAGGAAGTCTTAGCCTAAGCTGGATAATTGTTAAAACAAGACATTTGGTAGTACTCTCTATGAAATTTAACTAGCATATAAATTCAAGTACTCGCAAACATCCTTTCATCAGAAAAATTTGGTGAAATAGAGCTTTTCACCCTGCAAATTTGTAGAATAGCTCTGGCTAAACTGTCCACAACAACTACTTTGACCCTATTTTCTTAATCAAGAAGCTAGAAATTTGGATTGACGAATGGATAGAATTAACAAGTTCGATATTATAACACTACTTCCAATACTTTGAAACAACGTGTCATTAAACTGGTCATTGTTTAAAAAACATACAAGTAAGTATGGGCAACTCATAACCCGGACTACAATCCATTTCTCTAAGGAAAAAGGGCTATAAGCGACCTACACAGTACTAAAACAAGTAGGCACAATTCCGTTCAGAAATGAAACGAGAATGGCAGGCGTCTAACGAATTACAAGGACCCCACAACGCTATCTTGCGTCTCCAGCACCGTCTAGATTTACAACGTCCGAAACCGCCAGACTTTAGCAAAATTTGGAAACGTCTCAAGGGCCCAATCTGAGCTCAAAGCGCGCCGTGAAGTATATTCAAACGCAGGAAAAGCGTCGCTCGAAATTCACCCGCGCGACCAACCAGCACAATAATAAGACTTATCAAACAAAACACCGGCAATTTGTCGCACTACAAAGGCAGGAGCGCCTTTGAATATGTTTGGCGGGAAAATTAATTGCGTTCAAGGCAAAATGGCATTGTTTGCGTGTTCCTCCTGACAACTTGCGCCAACATTTCGCGGATATTTCGCTCCAAGCGCCGCGGAAAAAAAATGTGAACACCTAAGTTTGACGTTATTGATGTTAGAGACGGCAGAGGCAGAGAAGCTAGCAAAAGCGTTAGCAAATAAAAGTAAGAGCTTTCTTTAGAAGGGTCCGGAACTTCGCAGCTCTGCAAATAACTGATCATGGACGCGACTGCAGGGAAGTTTGAAGGCACAGTCATCTGACTACAGCCAGGGCAGGAATGGCGCGTCTCTGGCAGGAGACCGACAGTCTCGCAAGTTGCGCTTCCGCAATTCCAGAGGATGAAAACTCATTTGGGCCAACAAGCTCTCCTCAGCTGCCAGTCATGAAATAGAAAGAAACACAGTGCAAATATATTTTGAAGTTCAGTGTTACCTTATTTAGCTAAATAAATACATTGGCAGTTCGTACCATGCTAAGCTCGCTTCCGCCAGCACACGAGTTAAGAGGAGCAATGATGTTCAGTAGAGACACGAAACTGTATGTAAAAAAACATAAAATTTCTTTAAAAACGCAATTGAAAATATTGTATTTACCTAAGCTTTTCAACATAAGGTAGTCAATCATCATTCCAACTTCCAGTGTAACTATACTTCCCATGCAGCACATCACAACAAATGCACGTACTACGAAATGTACAGTAAACACATTTCATTCATGGAATTCATAGGTGCAGAACCGTTGGCGCGAGCTCGTCAGTGATCTAAGTTCGCTTCTGATCCAAAGCATGCAATTGTTGTTCATCAGACAAGGGTTATCCTGAATCCAGTTCAAAATATTACTTCAGGGAATCAACATTCAGGCTTTCTGTATTCCGAAAAGCATTGAAAATTGCTGACTACCAATACTCCAGTGAGGCCAACAGTTTTCGAGCTCTAACAAATTATGGACAACACTAACCCTTGTAAGGTCAACGCGTGGTGTTTTTCCAAAGCGAAAAGCTTGCATGGCAATCGAATCGCATTCAATTTTACTTTTTTCTTAACTTTTCAATAATTACTCGATGCACACCATGGCACGGACAATGAAATTGAGCGAGACTGAACTTATAAACAATGAGCTCCATAGGAAAAATTTGATAACCAATATCTTAAACAAAAAACATTGCTGTAAGGTTGCAGAAGTATGGGTCAACTTATAAATTACTGGTAATTGAGTGCGGTATAATGCCGTGCGCAATGGTGCGCAAGGGTTTCCATGTTAGAAGCTGGCGCGCAATACCGAACATTATAAATCCTCTTCAATATTTTTCGGTTATAAGTCTCATTGATCTGCCGAAGCTAGTCCAATGACACTGTAGTATCCAATGAAAAATAAAGCTCCTATGAGCAGAGAAAGTTTTATTCCAAATCCTTCAAGCTGATTAACCACAAGCTGAATGTGTGCCAACCTAAGCCTAATTCTAGAAAATACAATTTTTTTACTATTTTGCATAAACTGTATAATAAACTGACACTTCTACTCCCTATGGCATGCGCATAACTGAGAATCTTGAAATTTTTCACCTTCATTTCATAGTTTTTTCGTAATTGATTGATGTCATTTGCCATTGCTGCCATTCTACAGCTCGTACCTTTAATCCGATTAAATCAGGAGATCATTTCGCGACGATGATTTAAAAGTTTGAACTAGCATGGCCTTACACTGCACCTCTTGCTTTTTCAATCTATTTTTCTGCCATTTCGGATTTGAACTGGGGGCTGCGATTGAAATAAAAGCACAATTTACAAAGACTAAATCTAAACACATTGAAATCTATTACATATCAACTGAAATCTGAATAGAATGAATGTTCACGTCACCATCGTAAGGAAACGACAACTTCAAGAAAGCTTATTTATATCGATGAAATCACTATCAATATGTACGATAGTAAGAAAACGGTCGTTCCAACTTATAAACAAGACGAATTACCAGAGAATATTATATATACTGTTAATGCCATGATCTTCTCAGCGTCGCCAGTCAAAACTGCCACTACGCAAAATAAGACCTGGCTGTATACCTGCATATGTTCCTAGACTTTACTGATATGCTAACGGAAAGTAAACGCAATAAGTATACAAATACGCATTAAGGCTAAGCCTACAATTCTTTTCGATAACAACGAAGAAAATCCTATATCAGAAATGGGGTTTAAGGAGCGACGCAGAGGGCGATGATCACGCCACAATTCTGAAGCATGATGACCTCTCGCATGCAGGAGCCGGCGCCTTACGTCGGACTGGAGGGAGTCCCTCATTAGGGCGTGGAGTGGCCCTATTAGTAACCTGCTTACCCCACCCACCAACTTCTGGGACCTCTTACTTAAGTAGACGCATTTCTCGCGAGCAGCATAGAGAGCTAGAGAGCTTTCACAGGAAGGCAGTCCGAGACCACTTGGAAAAAATATTATGTGGAGAGTTGTTTTCTCATGAAATTGAGTGGAGCTTAGAATTAATGTCCCATTCTATGGAATTTGAATATAACTTGAATTGATTAGTCGTCACGTACCTATGTATTTATTTTATCTTTAAAACTCTCTGTTTCCAAATACGGACTATTTATGGGAGAAGCCCTCACACCTCAAGCCTCTGAAAAAGAGCATATATCTGCACTATTTCCTAAAGATCTAAGGTTCTTATTTTCATACAAAAATCTTAGCGACTTCTACTTGGAATAGGCTTAGTTAAAAATAGAAGTGAAATCTATAGCACGCTCCCTGCTGCCTGCCCTACGTATAAATTACACGAGTATTAAATAGAAGCTACAGACTTCCCTCATTTCACAGTTTGGAGATTAAAGCAGAAGGGAATGCTTTCAAAGCCTCGAGAACATTTATGTAACAGTCATGATAAATTCCCGAGACCTTATTTATTTCTTCATATGAATTCATTTACATTCAAACGTTTCATTGAAAAACATAAGGGAACAAAAAATGTTTCCACGAAAGATCAATTTCAGATCAAAGGACCGTGGAAATTGAAGTTAGAAAACACTCAAGGAGACGAGTGGCACCTAAGACTGTTTGCAGATCAAACGTGACCGCCGTATGAGAGGAGCCAGCCGGTCATAAGCCCTTTAATGAGCCATCCGTACGTCCATCAGCGGAGGCAGGCTGCGCAAGCACAAACCCCAACCTTACTTCTCATATTATTCTTACTATTCATTTCATTGCTTTTTCTAAAGCGCTGTCATCAGTGAAACTATTATTCCTCCTTTTTTAGTAGTATCTATTTTGTTATATTCTACCTCTTTAAAGGATATTTTTCATCAGCATAACTCTCATGGGTAGGCGTTCAAGTCCACATAGAGGCGGGATTGTCGCAGTAACAGCAGCACTAACAGCGCAGGCAGCAGCAACAGCCGCCTCACAATGGCGACGCTACATGACAACCACTACTGTCAGCACCAGCAGCAGCATGGGATATCAGCAACAGCAGCTGCGCATGTAGCGTGACCAGATGGAGCGTTGAGACACAAAGCAAGAACACAGGAGGGACATAAGCAGCAAATAACGCAAGTGGCGGCGGCATGAGAAGCAGCAGTAGCAACACTCGTAAAACTCCCTTATGGCAGAATATTTACCAAGCAGCACTTCTGAAGAAATATTTCAAAAGACTTGTAACCAATTCCCGACTCAATCTCAAATGAAGAGGAGATATGTGAGAAATGCTAAAATAAGCTCCCTGAATAAAAAATTAGTCACCTTTTACTAATATGGTGTAGAATCTCTACGAGCACGAACAATAGTGGCAATTCTGAGCAGCATTGAGTCTACAAGCGTACTAATGTGCAGTTGGTCGATTTTGAACAACTTTTGCATTAACTGATCTCGTGATGCGGCCTCAGTACGAGGGTGACCTTCTCGACGACTGAATATGCTTCTAGGTGATCCCACACATTTTTTATTGGGTTCATGTCTGGAGACTTAGCTGACCAATATAAATACCTAACATATCCTGCATGGCTATTATGCCAATAGGTCTAGGAATATACATCATGCAGTTGTCATCCTAGAAGATAGGTAAAGCAACATGCTTTTCTTCTCTTAAATACAGAGCAATTAGCAAAACTTTGTTATCTAGCAGCTCAATGTAGCCATTGTGGTTCAATATGACGGATCCCTCAACTAAAGGAGCCACTTCTGTATAGTTGAAACAGCCCTAAGAGAAAGCCTTTCATTGAGACGTTTCGTTGTAGTTCCATCCTTGATGCAAAGCTATTTCGGTCAACGATTCGAGACGCGCGGCGGCTGTTGTTACCGGCTATAATTTTCTTCTGACCACAATTTTGCCTTGAACTGCCGTATTTACAGGATTATTTCCACATCATTGTTGGTAGACCCGCGTATCAGCGCAGCACGAAACGACACCAAATTTCGCTACTTTCCCGACCAAAATCCGAGACGTCTTGCTTTTGTTCCATCGTTGTCGAGCAACTAAACAACAAGTCTACACCTTGCCTGCTTTGAACGAAGACCGATGCCTGGACAGTATTTGTATATACGAGTAACCTAAACTTCGGTAACAGCTTTGAAGTACGATTGATGAACGTAGTAAATAACTGGAGCTCGAAAAACAGTAGATGACTAACTTCTAATCCGGGAGCTAATTTAAAATAAGAAGCTTTAATGTTCGTCCCTTAAGGCAGTCAACTTATCATGTTGTAGTTTCACTCTTCTTGTCTCACATAACTCGAGAAGAAAAGGAAGCTGCTGGACCACAAGGACGGCTTCAACGACTTAGTGGCCCTCACTCATCTTCCGCTCACAACAGTCGCTTGCGCACGCTCCTGCCATCTCTACGGGCGTTCCTTTCTCCCTCTTACACCATCATGGAATTACGTATTTTTTAGTGTAATTCTTCTATCACGCCTTCTTCTCATTTGTGAATTTACTG
This sequence comes from Orchestia grillus, assembly GCA_014899125.1. NCBI lineage: Eukaryota > Metazoa > Arthropoda > Malacostraca > Amphipoda > Talitridae > Orchestia > Orchestia grillus. Next base: position 13,923 of record VOMN01038175.1, read on the forward strand.
CTCAGCCACACGCCAGAGTCGCTCTATATTTCCAAGCCTCCGAAAAATTTCCTATTGTACTCTATCCAATTGCTGTCCTTCGTGACGCAAAGTCGGCTTAGCACTCTCTTTTTCAGTCTTCAAATGGGTTCATTATCTTCCTTACTATCAAACGATGTAGTTCCGTTCGTGTCTAACATTTCGTGTCTAACCAGCTTATATATTTTTAAATGATACTCTCATTTTTCAAGTCTATGCACTGAGCACTACCAGAACCACAGCACTTCGGTACTATCATACTCGAGTTACCCCTACGTATAGTTCTCTGTTTCAAGATCCCATTCAAAGATTCCTCACATCAGTCCCTCAAGCTACGAGCTTAATATTCCTCCATTTGAAGCGATGCAAGATCCTTCTTATTGTAAAATGCGTCGCTTTTCCAATCGTTTCGGCACTCAATCTAAAAGACTCTCCCTTCGTCCTCTTCGTTCATTCGGATTTCATATAATTTCAGTTTTTATTTTACTAGGATTTCTACAATTTAAATACAAAAAAGTAGGATTTCGACACGAAGACTAGACTTGAACGTCTCGAGGCTGGTCAGACTGTCCCGACTGATCAGTCATTCTGAGCGAGTCCAGCAGAAGCTCTATAGCTGTCCGCCGCCACAATGGGAACCAAGACAAACTGCAAAAATAGAACCACGCCTCACAGTTCAAAGTGAACCCTCAAGGCAATTTGAAACTTGGAAAAAGATTCATCCAGAAAGCAGGTAATTCAAACACTGAAACAATTTAGTTGCACCAGAAAATTGCTTAAATGTTTTCAATAGAATATTATTTACTTTCAATTGAAATTATCTTAAATTTTTGAGCTTCTTGTAGAGGAAAAGAAATTATGTAATTATCTGTGACACTGGTGAAAATTTTCGCACTGTTGTTGAAAGAGAAACCGAGACCCTGTAGAGCTCAGAAAATAGAGAAAGGCGAGCAAAGCTTCAGAGACAAGATGGTCTCAAGTCGCCCGTAATCGGTGGCGAGTCTCGTAAGAAAGTCTCATCATTGGAACTGACAAAGCAACCCTCGCAAGAAGGCCGTCCCGGCAGCAGCCTGCAAAGGATGGCTCGTCTCTTCCCCCAAAAAAGAGGGAAGACCTCGGCAATTCCCATTAAATATCTCGCGAGAAGAAATAAAAGCCGTAAATAAATAGAATTACTCGCCAGGAACATTGTACCCCAGAAAATGGGATCGAGAGAGCTTACTTTGGGCAGCAGGAGCAGTGAGGCCGGCCGGGTCTGCCTCCAGTCGCTGCAGTGACAAGACAGCGGGTAACCCGCTAAGTGAAACACCAAGCACGATCTGGGTCACCAGAATAGCATTCCTCCATATGAATTACAACTCCAGTGGAAACTGTACGATAAATTTTTGTTCAACGGGTACATTATTGAATTTATATAGAACAGAAGTGTTACAGATTTTTTTACGCAAGCTTTTCGAAAACAATGTAGATTAAATACGAACTCGTGTGCTATCTTGTCCAGCAGCTTCATGTGTATCATGTTTCTGAACTAACAATTTAGTTATTGAAGCAAGTTATCATTGAATTTCAAACTGTTTGTACTAAACACCAGATTTGTACGCCTGGAATATGGGAGGCGATATTTTCACCAGTTTTACACTAATAGAGTAAGAAAAAACTGAACTGTTGTTTACTATAAGAGCGTCACCTTACATGAAAATAAATGCCCTAGTCGAGTTCAAAAATGTAAAATATTCTCGCGTAATTTCAAAGTTTGAAGCTCAATGCACGAAGTTCTGAAGGGAAGATAGCGATTTGGTAGAAGCTCATAAAAACAGTCGGTAGTAATGCAGCAGTAACGACTCGGTTAGTAACTTCCATTTTAGAAACCAAGCGGCGACCAAATATTTACGTCTAACGAGCAGAAGCATGTAGGCATTCAGGAGAGTGACTGAAACGTTCACAGATCGTTTCACGAAAATGAACGTCCGAGTCGAGCTAATTCAGGAAAATCTCCTTTAATACACACGTATATTTTATTCAAGCGTATTATGAATCAGTAAATTATTGTGACGGTCCCAGACGTTCACTCAGCAAGTATAATCACTCGCAATGTTTTTTTTCAATTTTTATTAATCATTAGGTTTGTGACAATGAGCTTTCACCAGGGAACTTCCCCCACAAGACGGTAGGATCTTCAATGTCACATTTCCCTCACCTATTGCAAAGTTTTCCGTCAATAGCTTGAAGCTGCAATTGATGATGCAGCAATGAGGACTCAAAACGGGGTTCAGAAAGTGATAGTGGAGGAAACCCATAAAAAATTATGATCATTGCATATGCAGTCACCCCATTTCTCAGTACAGCAACGGGAAAAAATATCAGCAAAAGAAGGCAAAATTGAGGGAAATAGAACATTAGGGTTCGTTTCATGACTGAGACTGCAAGAGTCTTCAGAAGATCAGGGATTAAAAATGAAATACGGTCGGCTCATACGAAAAGATACGAGGAATTAAACTAAAAACAATGCTTGCCAATGCAAGGTAAAACATAGAACACAACTAGAATTGGTAATATATTATGGACGGCGTTCGTGTTCCCAGGTCTGCATCTCAGTCACTCAAGTTTAAGCGGAAGGAGGTACGAGTCCGGAGAAACCACAGCATAGCCTAAGTTTACGCAAGAATTAAATTTGGGTAGAGTTTCGTTCCATGCCAATAATTAGAAGAGGTTTCTCCCCCACAAATGTTTCATGAAATGAATGTTTGCTTTTAAATAATTAGAAACGAATATATCCAGAGAAAACAACGAGTGGTGAGATGAACTGTGAAATAGACCAAATGACTAAACAATAACGGCGGCAAAATTGATTATTGAGAAGCCAAGTTGTGCTTGGAATGAACTATGCAAGTCACCCGACGTAATCGCGTGACGAGTCTGATGACCCAGTTGCCTCAGAACAGAGGGGCAGTGATCGTGGCCGCGGCACAAACATTGAGCTCGACTTCAGAGCCGCCTCAAGCCGAGGTTCCAGCAGCTCTCATGATTTTTCATCATTGAACCTGATTGAGAATTCCAGCTGAAGCCGAAGCAACATCGACAGATATGAGTAAGAGCTAAAATGCGCCCGGATAGCGATGATGATGTTTGTTAGAGATGAGATTAAAATCCGTCGAATCGAAAATAGTCATAAATATCAAATTTTTCTTGAAAAATATGACTGTAAACTCATAATAAGAGTACCGAGAAAACATGCCGAATAAAGCTACGCATAGCATCTTAAATTGATTCCTCATAGCTTGAAATAATAATTTTTGAAACAGCGCAATAATGATCGCTTGAGAATCGTCTCTTTAGTTTTTGGTACGAAATTTCGAGACAAAAAAGTACACCGAGTTCAAATTCGAGCAATGCCAGCCCGGCCATATTGACTAGGGGCAAAGCAGCAACGCTGATGATCGCCATCGACCTGAAACGCCTCTCTGTAAAAGGATGCTGCAGCCGCAAACGACAAGTCGGCAGTTGCTGCACTAGAGCTGCCTCACTTCACGCGCCTGAACAAACACGTGCTAGAAGTTTAGAGGGCGCTCCCAAACGCAGGTCTGCTCAGGTATCATAGACGATGGATTTTTCCAGAGAGTAACCAAACTATGAAGACAAAAGCTCAGTTAAATAACAAACATTTACAGAATCCTACCCTTACGAGAGGAAAACAATTGCCAACTCGATAACTGTTGATAGTAAGTCAATGGAAAAATATCGGACACCTGAGATAATTTCATTCAACTTCGGTACAAACGACGTACAAATACATAAATGAGCTCAAAAATACTTTCGATTTTTTCGTAGTTCACTTGCAATTCAATGGTTCACCGATCCTGGTCTGCACACTGTTAAGTCAATAGGTGACGAAAGGAAAGCTGGGTACGTCTTTAACGTACATTTTATCCAAATTTGTAGGTGGAAATGTCGAATAAAAATGACGGTGTCCCATAAGGCAATGGTATTAGATATTTTATGACTATGCAGTGCCTCTAAATTTTCTACTGAAATAACTACTCTATAAAATGCAAAAGTTACATACAACTAATTGACATCATACATGTATAAACTAAAACATTCGATTACCTAGAAGTGAATTCAAATAACTAATGCAGCAGGAGATACAGTATCTCTCAACCTGACTCAAACCTTCATATCTATAACTTTTTCCTCTCGAAACAAACTATTCATAAGCGACCCTACAGCAATTACAAATGCCCCATGACAAATATATCATGCACTCACTGGCAGCTTTCTTAACGCCAGTCTCCTCTCCGCGGGGCGGGATCGAAATTCACCGACTTCATTATTGCGCTTGACAAAATGTACGGCGTAACCGGCATTCCATGAGCACTTTAGGCGGCCGGATTGGTCGTTGAAAGTGAAAAACATGCATTCATGATTGAGAATCATACTTATGATGAGTAACGGCAAATAGACTCGTCAGAGACTTTTTATTCAGACATAAAAATTAACGCTAATGACTGAGTAAGCTACGCAATCTTACTTTCGCCTTATTCGGCGCATGTTAGCTAGAACGTTGTCTGGAGAGAAGAGTTAATTTTCGCCTCGGCATAGAAGTGATCTTTTAAACACATATAATGGTTTTCACTTGGACAACTGAATATTTTCAAATGAAACGCAGAAGTTTTGGCAATTACTTCGATATTTTACGTTCTAGTGTAGTATTATTGAATGAATAAACTCGAATTCATCAACCTTCGGCAATTACTTCGGGTTTGCTATACAATGGCTACAGCAACAAATTCTTTCCAAAAATACAATTCGAGTAGCCAAGACTGATGTGAGAAATCGTCGTTTAGTGACGCTAGATGTAGGGAATTTCTAGGCGGCGGAGCCTGATGTCAGGAATTGTTGTGTTCGTAAAAAGGGTAAAGTCCGTTCTTCTTCATGGCAATATCGTTAAACAAAAATGGAAACGTAAATGTTGACTACCATAATAAGAGAGTTAAGACTTTTTGCTTACAAACATTCACTTGTCAAATTGTTGTAACAAAAAGTTAGGCTACTTATGATATATGGAGCTCAATGTCGGAGCATCAGTTGGATATGCATTTCTTTATACGGTGGATGACAGAGAACAAATTTCAAATATTCTTGTGAGTAAACGTGCACACCTTGAGCCGTTGTTGCGATTCGTACTTGCAACAGAGCACATGTCATTAGAGAATTTTTTTCCAAATTCACGTCAGTTTTCCTCGAAGGAAAAACATGTGGCGTAATATACAGGAGTATAGACAAGATAAGATTGTAAACAGAATTAGCTCAACATAAATTGGATATCTGATAAAATAGGTGCAGCCCTTAGAAGTTTATCAGAAATAAAAGTAAAAAAGTGGTAGAAAGAACATAAACTTGCTCCAAATATTAGCTTCAAATGGTTCAAATATTACATTTAAATCTTGGATCATTTTTGGCTAGTTTCAGGGACTTGCGTTCCCTAGCAAAATTCCTGAAAGAAAATCTTGGGCCGGAAACCCTAGCAATCTGCGCCCAAATTTACGGAAGGAATCATAATCAGGTATTCTAAGGTCGGTCCGATGGAGGCCTTCAAGCAAACAAAGCCAGGTCTGAGCAGCCATATTAGGCTTTCTCCCTCTTTCCGGACGTTCTTGGTCCAATCCTTGCGTTCTCTTTTGTTGAATATTTCGAAGCAAGCTCCAATAAGGGCGTCCATCTTTCAGTATGGGTGTGGGAGAATGTCTACGTACTTTGGCGGAGCGGTTGCTTGTACCACCGCCGCAAAGTAGCTCGCTTGCTGGGCCCGGACGATGCTCTTACAAGCGTCTCTGAGGCACGCCTTGCACCTCACAGCCGAAGGAAATGGGTAATGGCAGCTCGCCCGAAAAGACAATGCAATCATAATGCTTGTTTGCTTCTTGAACAAAAAAGTATTCAAGCCATAAAGTTGGAATTTTAGCATCAAGTAGCAATCGTACTTTGCTGACGTGAAATATTTTTTAAATGTTTCAAACTCACTTCGAAAATTATTAAGGATTGTCTTCTTAATTCTAAAGCAACGTGAAATAACATTTTATTTTGGCCTCAGTGAAAATTGAAGATCTGAGAAGTATTACCAAAAACTTAAAGGTTCTTGTTAAATAACTGATGAGGCATAAAATTTAATAAAATAATTTACCAAATTAAAACCTCAGAAGCCATTAATAATTCCCTGGAAGAGAAGCAGCTGTACGAACTTGTTCAAATTACCATGCGAAGTTCCGACAAGGATCGTCACGATAAGCCGGGCTAAGATCAACGTCGATAACTCAACGCAAAAGAAAGGCAAAAATTAAAAGGCACGACCTGAGTCTTGGAATTGGTCTTTCGGTTTTGAAAGCGCGCTACTCGTGAAGCGCCGTGTAGGGCAAGCGTGAAATTCTTGTGGGTTAATGATGAATGCCTGCATGCCGGTATAGAAAACTCAGGTTACACTCTGCAAGCCGATAGGACGGACCACAAGGACACCTTACTGAGATGCTGCGTCACCGAGATGCTAAACTTGGCCTCCGGTCCCTTCTTTGTGAGCAGTCATCAGCGTTATGAAAGGAAGTGAAACAATAAACTACAATATCGGTACGACGAAAAAAAGTGTAAAGTTAAGAGTATAAAAGTGCTGCCGAGAGTGCAAGGTTGAGATCAATCGTAAGAGTACGACATGGAAGATAAATCAAGAACTAATAGAGCGAAGTAAGTTGCAAGCGTTAAAGCCAAGTACCGAGAGCTAAAACAAAATGTAAAAAATAGAAACCAAGTACCTGTTGTAGGAGATGAAAGTAACAGCACAAAAGTGGCTTCCTGCCCTGCAATAGCGTTACCCAAAAACCCAGGCATGATTTTCCAGCGGTGCATGCAATCGAAGCAGAAGGAAGGCTGCATGCTAGAATAAGCTTGGAGGTGCTGGCAAATGTAAAGATAAATAATTCCCGCAATTTCACTGTCACATTTCTCGAGGCATTTGGAATAGCTCGTCATATTTTTATACGCGTCGCTTGCTGGCCATTCAGCGGAAAATCGGCCTCGGCGCATGGTTGAAAGAAACAAGAAGCGTTCTCTGATGTGGGTCTGGGGTGATTGTGGTCGCTGCTTTTGTGTTACCAGGGGAGGAAAAATACCACAGTTGTGATATGCAACGCAGCTAGTGATGATAAGTACAACTTATGGGCAAATCCGACAAATATTTAAAAATCCGATATTTTTCATCGTCTTTTCTAATAAGTAAGCTATTTTTTTGTAAAACCAGTAGCTCGGAATTTTGATTAAAATCTTGGGTTAATAGAATCGTCAAAAAACAAATGGCTTTAAGAGACCACAGATATAAAAAATACCAACGCTGTTTTGAAGAAAATCAAGAAGCGAGTTCAAATTTTGAAAATTTCTATTCTCCTATGAACATCATCAGTATTAGATAATTTCTGGTATATACAACATTTTCAATCAGTTCATAGAACGTTAAACGAGAAAATGAAGTCCTTCAGTATGTCCAAGAGAAAAACCTTGATACTGTTTTAGAGGTGCTTTCTATTCTATTTAGGAACTAGAAGGCGGCCCGGAAACGCCTTCGCCCAAGACAGCTCAGCTCTCTCTATCAGTCAAAATTGCAAACCGTAAAAGAGAAATTTCGATATCAGTTCAATTTTGAGTCTCATCAAAATGAAGTCGCGCGGCGTCTAGAACGGAGCTTAAAAGAACGGTTCCTGTGGACTCAACACCGGACCCATTGATCTTGACTTAAGCCACAGACTTTATACTCGATGAACCTGAAATATATGTTAAGTACATGAACAAGTTTCCGGTACCAAGCAAGAGTAATCCGAGACAAAATTACGCTTTAGAGAACGCAAACACTGGAGAAATGTTTTCAGTTATATGTACCAGTCTTTTTGATGTACGTGTACGTAAATGCATAACGGATAGGGTGACATGTTTAATTATTCACCATTACGGTGTCTACAGGGATATTACGGCTGAAAATAACCAATGTGCACTGGAGTACTATCATTATCCACCAAAGAAAGGTTCTATTAGTATTCCACAATTTTCGAATACAAGTAAGTGTGAAGACGACCTAGTACATTTGAGCATTTTGCCACGTGACAAGTGTAGACCGTTATTCGTATGCGTACAAATAAATTCATCCAGGCGAGTTAACATAGGTTTTAGAACAGCCGCAAAAGTGTCTGAATAAACGCAGTGTTTCCTCGATGAAACAGAAATTTAAGAATAAAATGAGTAGAGTTGAACTTAAAGGCACTGAAAATCGGTTGCACGGTTAGACTGTGCGTCTCACAAGAGAGATTTTGCATTGTTTATCAGATGGACGATAATTAAAAACAAGGCATGAAAAATTAAGAACAGTCTCAGGCAACAGGCATAGCTGGAGAGCTCTAATCATCATCGGGAAGCAAACAGCCTCAGCAATGAGCTCACGAGGACTGACAGAGCCAGTTGGCCTCTTCGAACGTTGCTTAGAAACTGCAGGAAAACTAAGAAATTCTAAACTACCTTTAAAAACAAAAAGGTTAACTTTCAAAAACTAATGGAATTCAAATGACTAAAGGGAATAAATAAGAAGATCTATATAGATCCATTTTTTTTTCAAATGCGGATATTCCCTCTCGAATACTATTCAACGCACTCTCGTTTCCTAGTAAAGAACTAGCTAATATTAAGAATATTTCAGGTGGTGACGTCGGCTTATGCAGAACTACTAAGGAGAAGCTTGACGCAAATCAATCGTAATGGAAGCCATTGCTTTGCTGTCGTCCATCAGAACTCAATAGTATTGGAGGAGAGGAGGGGGACCAGCATTGGATTCCCATAGCTGAGCGCATCACAACAGGTCGGCTGGGTCAGAGGTCGGCTGCTCAAATGTACTGTATTCCTGTTCTACGTAGTTTGATGGTGTAATGTTCGCTCCCTCTGTTTGTGACAGCCTCATGTTCCAGGCGGGGAAGCGCTTCAAGACTCCTACTCAATTGTGACGAGTTGAGGTGATGCATTTGGTACAAAAATATAAACTTAAGTATTGAATGGGCGGTTTTGATTCCGCAAAATTAACTTAGATGTACAAGAGTTCCGTTAAGATCAGGACTACTCTGTGGGCCCAGAACGTAATGTGGCCTTGAATTACACGGAGTGTGCGATGTAGACATCGAAAATTAAAGCATTTGCTTGGAATGGTAGTCGAAATTTTGAAGTTGATCAAGGATGCTATTCGTTGAAATAACTTGCAGCGCGTTGTGCGTGAGAGTTTTACGTTGCCTAGTCGTTACGCTCAAGAATATTGAACTGGTGGAATAATACTGCTCGACATTAATGAGAGCTACTGAAATGGACTCGCCGAAAGAAGTAGTTTTTGGGAACCGTCTTTCATACGTTCATTTAACGAGAGAGAGGTAGTTGAGTACAAAGTTCGAATCAAGATACCAAATTATTAGTCAAGTTAGACAAATATTCAATATGCCTGAATTAAGAATGGACACCTTTTAGAGAAAAAGAGTCCCAATATTTGATTACTACAGACTAAATGAAAGAATTGATGTCTCGTCATTTCTTTATTATCAGCTATATGGTTTACTAAGCGTACACAGCATCGAAATGGTCAGTAAAACCCAAGCAATGAGCTAAATGAAATTCAGGGAAACTGCGTGGCAAAATGTTCCACGTGAACAGTTTTGTTCGCCTCATCGTGCTGTGGCAGGTTCCTTTACTCATTTAAGAACCTAAATTACCAATGGTAATGAGCTTCTTAAGGATCTAAATAATTTAACGAATAAATTTACCTCATGCCAATAATTTTATTTACGAGAGAAGAGAAATTCAAGGCTCACATGAATAATTCATTCTCTCAAATTTATGCAGGGCCTGATAATTTACGCACAATGCAGGGCCCGATAACTGACGCACAATGCAAGGCCTGATAACTGATGCACAATGCAAGGCCTGATAACTGACGCACAATGCAAGGCCTGATAACTGACGCACAATGAAAGGCCTGATAACTGACGCACAATGCAAGGCCTAATAGCTGTCGCACAGGTAGAACTCGTAAGGTGGCGTAGGAGATCGGACAGTATGAAAAATTAGCCTCTCGCGCACTTGCATAGTGCAGCTCGTGCCGCACTAAAGCCGCAGCTCACCGTCAAGTGAAGAACAAATCATCTCAGGTGATTCCGATTAGAATAGCTGATAATGTTGATCAAGGCGATATGAGATGATGGAGGGACCCATACTCTAGCCTACCGTCAGTCAGCAGCCCGGCCACTGGACCTATCATGTTCATTCATCTCACTGATCGATTGTGCACGTCAGAAGGCAGACAATCCTGGAGCACTCAAGCTGGTGGTCTCAGAGAATTTAGCCTCAGGTCTATTAGGATTGAAACGGATAAGATGAAAGAAAACAAGTTTCCATAAAAAAAGCTCCGCTAATGGTTCAGCCCATTCAGAAAGAGCCCATCGCCAACACTAGGAGGTGTCAAATCAAGGAAATGAAAAGCGTTATGGAGGAACGCTCCCTTACAGAGGGAGAAAGAGAGCGAGAGAGAGTTCTCAGCCGACGAGAAAAGTCAAAATTGATTGCTTATATAGGGCTCATTTTTTGTGTTTAGTGTTCTATCAACGCGTTATGTATATTTTTCATTTAACTATCAAATTAGGCAAATTTCTTAGATTTTATCAGTGCACCTGACGATTACGTCTTCGGAACTACAGGTTTTGTACTCACGTGAGGCACAAGACTAGCAATTGAATGTTTCAAAATTCACCGACAGGGCGCGCAAATTCTAAACTGCATCCAACCCAACGCACAACTGACACCAAATTGCTGACAGTCAAAGTGTACTCAAGGTAAAAAGGGTACTCCTTCCAAAGCTCACCAACAATAGCTGCGACTAGGAATTCCTATTGATTGATGAGCTTCGCATGGGAACACAGACCGAATCAAAAAAAGCTGAAGATGTAGTTGCTCGGTGACGGTTCCCTCACAATGGAACAAAGAGCGCTGTGCAACCTTTACCATGACCCCTCCTGCGCACCTCCTACAGCCAGCAAACGAGAACTTGAGTTCTATGCTTGTGATGAGCTTGGTAGCACAAAAATTCTTCTAATGTAAAACGCTATATTCCAAAGTAACTGAACGTCATCTTGAAGCGGTAATTTCAACAATAAAATTAAAAAGGCAATGAATAAAACTGTTTTGAAAATTTCCAAGATGTGATTCAGCTTCAGACGTCTTACTTTCTGTCAGTACGATACAACATAGCTCGGATGAGTCTGGGCGTAATTGAACGGAAACATCCCGGGAACATGGAAGCAAATCTGGGAAAACAGGGTTCATGTCTAAGCAATATGGTATCTTAGTTTACTGCTACTACTGCTAAATATTTTGTTCTTCATGAAGATTACAAGTAATAAATTAGCTTCCAACAATTGATCTTCGTCTCAAGAATACGTAAGCATACTGAAATATCGAGCTTTGAAACGAAAGTCGTTCAACTTAAACCAAAACAGCTTTTGTGTAAATTCCGATTACATATTTTCTAAAATAACCGTTGAGTTTTTTTGCTTAGGCTAATTAATAGAATTATAATTCGTTATATAATCTACCACTAGGCAGTGGGTAGTCATTTAAAGATGGGTGGTTCCATTACGATATAAATTCCTGAAATTCAACATCGCCAGCTGCCCCAGCGCCACAGTTCATAGCTTTGCCCGCACCGACAGCCGTATAGAATACTGATACAAGGAAAGCGACTAAATGCTTAAACTGCCATTAAAGTACAGTCACTAAACGTATTCAGAAAAGCTGTGAAAAAATATGCAGAACTTTTCACAGGACATTACGATGTTTTAAAGTTTTTCTAACTTTATCGGTCAATTTCAGGAAGAGCAACGCTGATAAGAACACAATCACATTCTTCAAAAAGTTGCTTCTGAATCACACGCGGAATTCTGAGCATGTTAAAAAACGGAGCGCTGAAAAACGAGTCATTTTTTGGTCTTAGCAGATATTTCGTATTTGCTTGTATGCTGCCCGCAGTAGCCACTCTAAACAAATCTGAAGCGAGCGGGGGCTCCAAAACAGGCTCCATCGGCGGCTAGTCCATCCTGCTCTCGGCTCTCCGACGGCTCAACAAGGAAAGAATGAGGACACAGTCACTTCAAAGCACAGTCTCAAATGAATGAGAAATACATGCGTTCACGGCAGAATTTTGGCTTAAAACAGTGCAAAATATTGTGAATACACATGTAGGAATCAACAATTACATATCTCACGGATACCTAAGTAGTGACGGTCACATCAACATTGCATAAAGTCGGCTGCATAGCCCCGACGGGATAGAACAGAGGAGGGGGAAAGAGACTAAGCGATCTAGGTCACACAGAATACACAGCCAGACACATGCCAGTCTGCTGCACAGCCGCCCCAGCGCAGGACGAGGTGACAACACCCCAGCGCAGGACGGGGACAATCCTGGCGATGGAGGCTGCACACACACAACCCGCTCCACAGAGCGTGAAAAGCAGCACGGATGAGCTACGCTTTAGAGGCCCTGACTGTCATATCCTGAGAGTGCAGATGGTCCACAACATCAATTAATATCTATTGGCTACATCCCGTGAGGCAGATCACACGTATCTGTTCAATACCCCTGACAGTATTGGCGCTCGGTACAATGGAGCTCCGCTTCAACGTGAAGCTCTATTCAGATTCGCAGAAATATTGCAATAAAGCCAACTGAATGAAATGTTTGCCGCGCCTAACTTTCCATCATCAATGCGTTCGAAGACAAAACATGCATTATTGCTTTAGCTAGGAAAATACTGAAATAGTAACATATATTTAACATGCTTCTTCATATTGAAAAACGAATATCGATTCAAAGATGAACGCTGAGCTTATGTTACTACATATTTTTTACTCGGGGAGGAACTGGAAGTAATAATGAAAAATCATATATTTTTAGCAGTCGAGTCACGGATTTATTGCTAACAACTTTCACGATTGAAAACCCTACATATTTCAAAATATACTCAATAATGTAGATGGTAAATTTAGAGCGGCTTATAATGCCAAGGCAGAAGTTATAGACGAGCCTTGGATGGCGTAACTGAAACGATGGCTCCATGTTCAGTGTCCAAGGAGCTATGAACTCGTCACGATCTGCTTTTGCGATGATTTCGATTGATGAACGTGTATTCAAGGTAGCGTTTTCAGAGGTGAAAACTTTATTAAAAAAATAGAATTTGGTGGCAGCCGTTCCAGAAAACTAGTTTTTATTTCGAAAGAGAAAAGATAATGAAATTGACGGCTAACCTAAAAATCAGACAGAAAACTAAACCTAAAATGTTATATAAAGTTTAGTTTATATAAACAAGACAGGTTTACGTGCAGACCTGGAACAATTGAGGAACAACTGAAAAATAAAAAATTGCTACCTTGACAGAAGCTTCTCATGAAAGTTAAACCAATTTGAATCCCTAACATGGGCGGAAATTTATGTACTCGAGTCAGCTCGAGCGATTCTCAATATACGTAACGTTACCTCTGCATTACAAGACTCGAAAAGAAACAAATTATTGCTACTGACAGCCCTAGGAAAGCATGCGCGATAAATAAATGTACCCGACACGGCGCATATCATGCACTGGTCCAGAGCATCCAGGCAGAACGCGAGGGAGTGTGAGAGTTAACATCCATCTTGTGAGGGCCGTCGGAAGGCCTTCACAAGAGACTGGATGACAACTGAACCTGATCGCCGGATGATTGATGGCATACGTTAAGCTGGAGCCCGCGCACCGGTGCGCTAGGGAATAAAGATCGGATAAAACACTTTGCAGTACGAGGCGTGTAGAGGTGGGCTAGAAATAGAAGAGCTTGGTTTAGGACCATGAGCGGGTATGGACAAAGTACGCGTGTTTAGGGGGATTTTGGGAGTTGAAGTTTTTAGTCAAATGTTTTTTTTACTTCCTGACTCATGATCAGCATGGTTTATGACAACCATGTTAATTAAACAAAGATTGGGAAAAGTGAAACAGTTATCGTGACATTAAAATGTTAGTCTGTCCAAGTCCAAAGTTGTCCAGATCTTGACATGCAAAATTTAAAGACGCGAGAAATGCATAAACTGAGTCGTATTAAGAAGTTTAAATTCTCGTGAGGGATACGTATAGATACCGAAATATCGTATGACTTTCGTGAAACATTTCTAGTGAAACTTTTATAAGACGAAGAGTGAAACTTTTGTAACATTTCGAGAGGCCACAAAAATGCATTCACAATCTCAAAGGGAAACAAAACCATAGGTAGATTGACAAGCCCATCGTAGTTACTAGATGTCCAGGAAAATTTTCAGACCTTAAAGAGTGCCGCGTTAAAAGTGGATAGTGCCTTCAAATACGTTTAGGTTGAGATTTAAGTGTTGAGATATTTTTAGCCAGATCAAACACAAGTTATAAAAAGACCCCAAAATAAATTTAAATCAAAGTACAAGCAGTACAAATAAAATGTCGAAATAATAAATCGACCCGAAGAAAGAATATAAAAAGCAACATTATCAGACTTTTGGCAACTATTAAAGTCAGAATGTACTCAGGTCATTAAGTTCACGAATTACTCCCCAAACTGAATGCCGCAGGGCGTAATTGAAGTGAATGCAGCGGCACAGAAACATAAAAACTACTACGAACTTATGATTAAAAAATCGGAACAAGTTTATTGAAATTTTCGACAAAACTGGCAAGAATGAGAAATTTAAGGCCATTAAGAAATTGAAACTTGAAAAAAATTTTGCTCAACCTGAGAAATTCGTACAAGCCAGCGTCTGCATGGACTTCATGGTAATTATTCATTGTGCTTCACGTAGTTCATCACACAAAAATAAATGCGCTTATGAATGATATGATCCATTTTTCAATTAAAATGGTGTGATAAATAATATCGTAACATGACTGTAAAGGATATTTCAGCAGAAACTGATTTTGAAGGACAGAGTTTTGGTATCAACAACATGAAATTTACGTAAGTAGTCTAGTAAGCATAACAAATTGGCGAAAAAACAAAGAACTCAAATTTAGCACCCCAGAGAAGAAAAGCAAGCGGGTGAGAAAAATTAGGAATAACAGTTCATCTCAAACCAGCGAAAGGGACAAAAACAGCATTTCAAAATACCAAACCCTCACTAAAAAACTAAGCATAAACGATGAGAAAAACGCTGAACATACAAATATTGCAAACGTACAAGTAGACGCTAAAACTAGAGATAAGAACTACATAAAAAATATTCACCTGTTTCAATGCTTCTCCTCTCTTGTGAAAGTTGCAGGTGAATGTGCGGGAGATGAAGACGCCAAAGCCCTTGAGCTCCAAGCAGGCACGACACAACTTTCCTCGATAGCAACGCGACGAACGGAAGCAGAAAGAAGAGCCCGTTTGTAGCAGCCTCTATAACGAACGTGAAGTCCGGGCCTTGTGATGACATTTATCACAAGCGGAATATCTTTGCAGCAGGAGGCGTGAGTGGCAGCGGCAGGGCAATTACCTCGAAAGACGAGCGCACACAAGCAGAACGCTCCAAAGAAGAAGGCGGAAGTGTGGTGCGTGCAAAGGCGCCATATGGTTTGGACTCGTGTGGCACCGCAGCGCCTGGTTATGGTCACCCGAGGTGCGCCGCTGCACTTGTCTCCAAAGCTTCCAAAAATATTCTTGCACCGGTGATGGCCCTCCAGCGAGACTCCTCTCAAAGAAACGTGCTCGGTGGCTATATCCGCATCAGAACGTCCGCAGATCACGCGCCTTTTTCCCTCAGATCTTCGGGTGCACCGCAACAGAATCACAACTTTGACAAGACCAGGACCGGCAGAGTGATTAATGGAAAGCGGGATGAGTCATTGCTTGATCTCGTGCAGGCATGAGAGCAAGACCTCTGGAGCGCTGGGCTGTGGGGTGTTGAGCCAGTCGTGTGGGGGAGTGTGATGATGAAGTGTTGAGGCGGTGTGTCCGTGGAGTGTCTAGTGGCTGCTGAGGAGGGAGGCAGTGGCGATGTTGTTCTGCTGACTGTCTGGTCCATACTGCCGATCCGCAGACCTGCCGCAGGAGCTTCCCTCATATGAGGGGTGAGGGGCGGGCGTACAGAGAGAGGGGCAGCAGGGGCAACGACCCCCTCTCTCTCGGATGAAAGAGAGGTTGCTGGGAGATGCTAGCAGCAACCGGCGTGCAGCTAACGCACAAAAAGTTCCACGCGCTCAGAGATCACCAACGCGCTGCAAAACTCCCTCGCTAGACTAGCGAGCGCAAGGAAACTTTCCTGAGTGCCTTCGAGGTAGCCCGAGAAAAAACAATTTTAATTGTTGTAGCTGATATTCTTCATATCGCACAACAAACAATAAAATCAACTCTAATGTCAGCTTTACCACCATCGAGATTTTAATAGTGCAAGCACTTTTTTCTCTGCATTCTTTCAAAATTTGTTGAAACTAGAATATGTAGTTTTACCTTTTTAAATTTTACCATGAAAAGAGAAATGCATGCTCAAGCGATACTGGATAATGATCATCAAGAAGACGCATACAATGAAGAGAAACAGCATAAGCTCTAGGAATGACGATGGATCTGCACAGATGAAGCTTCCATGATTTATAAAGTATTAAAAATCCAGTGAAAACAAAACCTGAACTATCTGGAAACATTAAGTTCTAAGTATAAATAGAAAAGGAGAAAAGGCGAGGGAGGGCTCGTTCTGCGAGNGGGGGGGGAGTAGCCTGAGGTCGCCCTGCGTTCGTCGAGGGGAGGACGTGGAGAGAGGGGAGCAGTGTGTGAGAGGGTTGTACAGAGAGGGAAACAGTTGAGAGGGTTAACGCTTAACGCATAGGGAGGGGCAGGAGAGGTGGTTAATGCAATAGAGGAACAGGAGAGTGTGTTAGCGCGCTACAGGGACGCTAGTCTTAGCACAATATATCTACAGGAGAGTGTGTTAGTGCGCTACATGGACGCTAGTCTTAGCACAATATATCAACAGGAGAGTGTGTTAGCGCGCTACAGGGCGGCTAGTTTTAGCACAATACATCAATAGGACAGTGTGTTAGCGCCCTATAGGGACGCTAGTTTTGGTGCAGTAGAGGGACAATATGGTGTTTTACACCATAGGATTGCTTAGGAAAAAAACGAATATCAAAAAACAAAGTAGACCGTTGTAAAGTACAGAAACAGCAAAAAAATTACTTCCATTTTTATAAACCGGGTACTGAAATAGGTGACATTAAGAAGGCAGTACATATTGGTGTCGCGAAACATAAAAATTGCCCATCTAAGTCACAAGAATAACCAACAGAATGGAGTATAAACGAATGGAGTGTAAACGAAAAGAACATTCACGTAGTGAAGTGGAGTAGAAGGTTTTACGACGTCCAATGACGTGGGATTATTCCATTGCTCGTGTATGGGAAGTCCTAAAATCGAACAGGAGAGATTTAACGAAATAGATGGAAAATGAAAAAGTTCTCCGGACTTCCTTAGTCGAGGTAAGGACTAGAGTTATCATGGTATTAGGGCCGGACAAGAGTGCACGAGGCTCGAGGGGATGAGATAATGTTCAGGTAATAAAAAGCATGCAAGCTACCTCTCACTCAGGAAGCAGAAGGCAACTCAATTAAGTACTCAAACACTGGAAAGCAACAGAAGTACTTAAGCAGTGAAGGGAGAAACTAACTGCAGTAAATGAAATACAGACAAAATAATGTCCCTGTTTAATAGATAGGGTTTGACGGTCAGATTGTGACAGGAATTAATTGGAAACGCGGTGAACAGTTAGAAGCTAATCAGAAAGACTAAATAACAGAAAAAATATAAATATAAATAGCGGACCAAGATTTAGGTAAAGCAGGCTCTTAAATAAGCAAAATAGAGAAAATAAGAAGAAAACCTAAGACGGCCAGGTCTGGAAGGGCTGGAAGTCATCCAAACAGAGAACGGCGACCCAAAAGAAACGGAGAGACTGTTTTTCAGTTTTCAATGAGAGAGCTGACGCCAGAAATTACCCTAAACGAAAAAAGATTCAAGAGGAAACTAATCTAAGAATGGGTAGGTTCAACAGGAAAACAGGTCCAAGGGAAAACAAATCCTGGCCAAAAGAGGTCAAAGCGAAAACAGATAAATGAGAAAACAGGCCAAATGAAAACATGTTTGAGGGAAGACAGGCCCAAGGAAGAACTGGCCCAAAGGAAAACAGGACCGAAGCAAGATAGGTAAATGAGAAAACTGGTAGAAGGAAAAATTGGTCCAAGAGAGAACAGGCCTAAGGGAAAACAGGTCCGAAGGAAAACAAGTCTAAAAGGAACTGACGTCGTAAAGAAAATGAACAAGAATGAAAGGAACAAGAACATCTCAGAATAATGTTGAGGTTCGCGTAAATAAACGTTAGAGGGAGTAAAAGTCTAAACAATTCGAGGTTCAGATGGGCTTGGACCAATGGTAAAACAGGTCTCAGAGATGTTGAGTTCGATGGACTGCAATCCTGCCACACATGGTGGTGCCCTGTTGAGCTGGCGGCAGATCAAGCGATGGACAGCACGATGCCAGGCAAATGCAAGCGCGACACACCAAACTCGTAGAACAACCTTGCAGCAGAAGCAGTTCGAAGGAATGATTTGTAAAGAGAAATGGAGAAACTAGGCGAACAGTCCCGAGGAAACATTATCCATGGAGGAATAGATCTATCGGAAAACATACTCGAACCCTGAAGCAAGAAGCCCCAAGGCGAATAAACTCTCAGATAATGCATGCCTTAGGGAAAATGGGTGCCAACAATTATAAAGTCCAAGAATAATAAGGCAGAGAGTACAATTAGTGAGCAAAATGCTTTAGGAAAGAAGTCAGCGATGAAGATATTCCTACCTCATTATGTTCTGGGAGCGTTTTAACAAGTAGAATGAGCATCTAAAATAAGCAAATTGCGGAACACAGAGTGAATTAGGCAGAACCGAATATACAATACGTAAAACTGTTCAACAAAAAATAACGAAAAGAATGCTGGAAATCCAACATGAACTCGTGCACTGAGCGTTGCTGATACCACTCTGGGCTGCTGCATATTACTCGAAAATTTTACTTTTAGCTAATTTCACCGACACAAAAATTGATTGATGCAATCATAGGCTCTGGAGAAGCCAAGAGCCCCTTGCGACTACTACAGGCGCTAAGCAGCCAAGATTTGCTACCAAACAATTTCCTTCAAAATACCTCCAGAAAATGAGATTCACCACGAAAGAGGCCTGTTGATAAACAAATTTTAGACAAGAACAGCGTAGCGGCAACGCAGCTCAGCGTGACTGTGTGATGGAAACACCACTCAGCGTAACGGCAACGCAGCTCAGCGTGACTGTGTGATGGCAACACCACTCAGCGTAACGGCAACGCAGCTCAGCGTGACCGTGTGATGGCAACACCACTCAGCGTAACAGCAACGTAGCTCAGAGTGACTGTATGGTGGCAACACCACTCAGCGTAGCGGCAACGCAGCTCAGCGTGACTGTGTGATGGCAACACCACCCAGCGCGACTGTGTGATGGCAACATTATTTGTGCTGAAAAAACTGGTTATCTTGTAAACCGACATAAACTACAAACATATTTCATTAAAGGCTGCAATCAAATCGAGGATAGGTAATACTCAAGATTTGAATTTCGTTCTTAATGGATATTAGTTCCATACAAAGCCAGAAAGATTTGGCATAATTTGAAAACTCTCGTCGCTGGAAGGAAAGAAAACGTTTGCCTTGACTAATTCACTGCAAGCGGTAATTGGGTGCGTGAACTCGAATGACGTGTCAACAGTACACCAGGCACATGCACGCTGCTTTCCTCTCTATAGATAATAGCAGAACGAACGACTTCTCAAAGGTACTGGGAAACATTTTAGGACTATGAAATCATTCTCCAAAAAAACACTAAGTCATACACCATGATTTGTCGAGAAAAGGACAATTGAAAACTACAGGTTCTTAGGGAAAAGGAAAAGGACTGGAAGTTAAGATCTGTTGTTCGTTCACAACGAGGAAATATCATAGTTTGATTTCGAATACAGACACTGATAAAGTCGCTCTAAAATATAAAACGATGGTGATACAGTAGTCTAGTCAAAGAGAAAAAAGAGAAATGCTCGTTCATTGTTCTAGTGCGCAATTAAGAGACGTAAACATCTCACCTGGAACAATGTTATTCAATGAAACGTTTGTGCTCTGGTACACGCTGCTCATACCAATAAATAATTGACCGTGTCCTCGAGTAAAGCAATTGACATGCTGTTTATTATGCCTGTTTTTTACTGAAAATAATACGGTCGCTGCACTCGAGTCATGGGGCAATTTTGGACGACGAAGTTAACAAGCGGTCGTTTTTTTGATCCCAGCCAAGGAGAGCACTTCAAGTTGCAATAAACTGGCAAAATTTGGAGCAAGGAGCTCTTGACGCATGAAAGTGAAGGCCTGCGTCTAATGACGAACACATGGCGCTGCGTCAGGGACGGCAGGAAAACACTAAACAAGGAGGCCAATAATTGGCAGAAGCAGGAGACAGGGAAATGAAAATTTTATTTCTAAATTGAAAAATTATGTAAAGTGATTCTAAATAAATATTTTTCACCTCGGTAACTAACGAAAGCTTCTTCCTATTTGTTAAAGTGACTATGCATTAGTTGAAAACTGCAATATACGATAATCTGGCGACGAAGACAAACGAGTGAATTTCAGTCCGGAACTGAAATGAAGGTATTTTCAAATTAAAATGCTTCCATTTTGCACATCAATGTACAGAACTGAGAGTAATTTTAGAGATGTAAAAGCGAACATGCTAATGTGAATGAAACCTGTATAATCCATTTAATTTCGCAATAGTGAAGCAATTTTCGTTATGATTACATTCTATAGACGTCAGAACGTGAATGTTTCTTGTAACAGGTTTTGAACTTTATACTTCACAGCAACACAAATGCGCCAAGCATACAAGTTGCCTTCATAAGTTTTCGAATTGAATACGCTTGTACCTTTGCTTTCTAAATAAGCATTAGTTATTCGTGAGTTATATTGAATACTAGTTCCTCACGAGCCTTTAATTTGAGCACTCGAGGCGACAAGATGCTAGAAGCCTCTGCTCGATAACAAAAGTATCGGCTCCAGACGGTCTCGTAATTTTTGCCTGCCGAAGTTAAAAGCAGTCAGTTTTGTGCTTGATGTCATGTACCTGCACATGAGAGTTGCGAATGCCTTTGATGTCGAAACAATTGCACCCTAAGAGAAAGAATGTCATTTAAGAAGAACTAATACATGGGTTGAAACTTTCTTTGAATGCTTTAGTGCCACCACTCAGAACACCTGAAGTACGTAATCATGTAGCTATTGTTCCTCGACCTATTACTGAGTTCATTGTTGTATGTTTCTATAAATACAAAGTCTGGTACCAAAGTCTTTCCTCGATCACTGGGGAGTAACCAGTATTCTAAGCAGCCTGACTTCAAAACTAATGCACAGGCTGATATGCTTGTGTTTGAAGCGTGATTATCGGTTCGGAAAGGGGAGACAGAGAATTTCTCCCCCAGAACAAGCCCAGTTCTGAAATGATCATTTTTGAGTATCATGTAGGTACAAGAAGAGCGTAACTGAAGCTATGTTTTCATTCTGAAGCATTTCAATGGCTTTTACTACTGGTAAAATAAATTTCTCAGACAGAAAAAATGGTAGCATATTGTGGCTGAGTTGATGCCATAACGGTGGTGAGGCACACTTTATATGTTTTTAGGGTTCGGCTTGACCATGACATTTGTTACGGACACCTCTCAAGACCGTAGTCGTGCTATGGATGGGAGAATAGAGAAATCGGAGTTGTGCAACATCCTCCGATAAAATTAACAGTATTCCTCGCTGAGCTTGTTATGAAGTAAAAGAGTCCGAGTGCTGGTGCAGCAGCGTAAACGTGACAGCTCACAGCTAGCTAGCAGTAGCGCACTATACTCAACAGCCTCAAGTGTTCATGAGCGCACAGTTTTTTCAAACTAACTGTGCCTTTTGCCTGCACACGGTATTTATACAAATAGCACACAGTGTTCTGCAGCACACAATGTTCAAAAGAAAACAGTGTCCAGTATCTCTCAGAGTTCAGCAGCACACAGAGTTGAGAGACGCACAAAATTCAGCAGCATACAAAGTTCTCCCCCATGAGATTTTGTACTGAAGAGCGCACGTTCTAAGGTTGAAAAAACATTGACTCTTCAAAAAGACTTTTTAATTAGAGTTACACGCTATGCATTTATTCGTAAGTGCCAGCGCAGTGCCTCGGTGGGCACCGTATCACCGCGCGGGGCAGCTGAGCGCGCACACAGGGCGGTCCAACCATGCGATAAGAAAGCGTCAATTAAAATGATTGGCTTCCCTTCATATCATGGAAGATACGATCTGTTCGTTGTGATTCATCGACGCTAAGTCGTTACCATGGTCAGTTGAGTTTATCAAATTTGATTTTGGTTTTCAAACGAAAATTTGAAAACTAAGATTTCCAACTATCAGAAAGGCCAAACACTCAAGTCAGAGCATCATACAAAATATTTTGCGCAAAATGAGAGCCAATGGAAAAATCTACGAATGAAGCTAAGACACATCGATTAAAACTCATCGATGATTTCAATTTAAATCCAAATAGGAATACTAAAACTTCATAGTGCGGCTCGTTTTACTGGACGTCGAGGGCATATTAAGTAGAATAATATACGACAGAATATCGCAACATGAACAAAACGAGCGATATGCTCCCAGTTCATACTCGAACACATACGCCGTTATACACAAATCACGCACCAACAAAGCCTTTGAATATAGTTGTTGAGGAAAGAGCGGAAGGCAGGATAGATCTAAGAGCTGCAGGTATCTCGCAGCTTCAGTACCCTAAGTACTTCTACAACTACTATCATATATCACGCCCTGTACAGGAGAACAAAACAGGCAATAAGTACCATTCATAATCATGGTCATCTACATTGATGCAGTGATGCGTAAACTTCACTCGCCTGAACGGCATGCACTCAATAATGTTACCGCCAAAATTCTTAAAAATATCTTCCCCGGTTATTCATTTATTTGACAGCAATACTTTTTTCAATTGGTTTTGCTTCTCATTTGCTATAGATAAATGCAAAAAAATAATAATACTCCTTGAAGCTTTGCATTGTTCTTTAGAAGATCTAAATAGCTTTCGGATTTTTTGCAATAGCAAATGTGATTCTGAAAGCACTTACAGGATTTTAGGAGCTTATGTTTCAAAGCGGCTCCGAGACTTTGATGAAAAGAGTGCTTGAATTATTTAAACCCCAATAATAATATACATGAACTTAAATTTAATTTACTAACCATCAGAAATGAAAATGGGGCACATTGCCACTAATCTGAACAGTGAACTCCGAGTTTTCTTAATTTCAGAACGTACAGCACGTATTCAGACTGACAACTCGTTATATTTTTCAACGCAAAATTTTAATGTGCACATCGTGGCGGGACTGAAACAGAACAAATTAGTTTCATCGCATAATAAATATCAATGATTAAAACTCAAGCAAGACAAAAACTCGAAACTAGTGAATATTTTCTGATTCATGAAGTACGTTACATGTACAAACTACACATTTGTCGACGGCACTCCGTTGGATATTTCCAATAAAATGATTTCGAGAGGATGTTCAAACTAATCATCAATTTCAGGATATGAGTTTTCTTAAGCTTCAGTTTGATTAAATACACGAAATCAGATAGTGAGTTAAAAGCTCTATCCAAATGAAACGTGATACAAAGAGAACGAAGGAAAGAAGAAACCATCTAGCATGGACTGTAGAAAAAGTTGAATCTATGCACAGATGTATCCCCACATCGGATTCCCTGCGCATATAAACAGCAAGTTAAGAAAGTGTATAGATTGAAAGAAGCAAAGTTTTCACGAAAGCTGAGAGTCCCGAAGGTCCATGTATAGCTAGGTAACCTAATAGTGCTCCCCTGAGCCACCCAGTTCCCACAGCATGGGACACACAAGCCTCACTAACCTAACTCTATTGTTCATCTTATGCCCCCTGGGTGGATTAAATATATGAACGTTCTGCATTTACAAAATCGAATAGCGAAAGAAAACCTTTGAAATTTCCCTCAAAAGTTGAGGGCCAATAAATGAAAAAAACAAAAGTGGCAGCGAATATGACTAGCGGAACCAATGACTTATTTGGATTTTACGACGGATATATGAACAGAAATAAGACTTGCATTTCATGATGCTGCTTCACAACTTCCACTTTCGTTATTTGTTGCTGGACTTTCACGTTTTCCATTTCTTTGTTAAAATTATAATTTGTTTGTTTTGGGAAATGAAAGCTTTCCGAAGAAAAGATATTTAAACGACGAGATCAGAAAAGCTTGATGCAGGCACAAAAACTGAAGGAAAATTTATACGATCGTTCAAAGAATTTGGTCATGGTGATTTGTTCCAAAAATTGTACTGAAAGACTTTTTCATGGACGTGAAAACAAAACTACTATACTTAAAGGCTAAACTGTGAGAGCACCGATTTAATTCAATGAAATGAAGGTGCGTTGCAAAAGAAAAGCGTCAAAGTCAGTAATTTTATAACAAACTTATGCTCAAATCATTCAACTATCGGTTCTCGACCGATTGCTAAATTAATTATTGAACGTTTCTACGAACGTGAGCTGTGATATCGAAGTCTTCCTCGTTCCCCGTTTACCGTCAGAGTAGAGGCTATGAAAGGCTATGGAACAATCCGTGAAAGATAATCCATCGAACACGCTTGGCGGTGCACAAGACATTAAAGCATCCGGTCGTACATGTAGTCTGGGACAACAAAGGCTTTTAGTGAAAACTGGGCGATGAGCGACATGATCAGAGTTGGACTGGCAGGTCACGAACTATGTATTTTAGCAATTAGCGAGCATTGTTCCCAATACAATGAAAAGTTTTTTCCTCGGAAATGATTAAGCTTTGAATCCGATATCGTACTGTTGGAACTCAACAACGAGAACTGTCACACTTCTATCATGCGATGTATCGATCCAATATCTTTAGAGCAAAATGAGAAAAAAGAGCATAATGTGACGTTACACCTACATAAAGATGCAATGGCTTACCGTCAAGCAAACAGCCCTCGGATGGTACAAATAAGCTCCCTCTTCGAAGAACTCCTCATGAAACAGATCTCGATCTTGAGATAGATTGCTATCTGGCCTAATTACGAAACTTCGCACCGAGGGTTGAGCGAAACTTTGCTAAGATTTTTCACTCAAAGCAACGGAAGTTTTTCTGACTTGTGATTGAAGGGGAGAAGTCTTTGGTATCGTCAGTCGTGATCGACTATGTGGGCTTATTATCTATGGGAGACTTCGGTACGGAATCAGCAATGGCTGTCCGTGCAGAATTATTTACGCCTAAGTAATAACTGCATTAGCATCTCAAGTCTTTGAGGTGAACAATTTTTAGGGATTATGACTGTTAAACGCAACTAGCTTGATTAAATATAATCAACCGAAAAGTGAGGTAATTCCAAATCAGTGTCTGTAGATTGAGCATCTGCTGCCCCACTACGCACAGCAATCGAACGCATAATCCACCTCATGCTGAACTGAACGTACAGTACCCGACCATCTTGTGAAAAATGTGACTGTGATTGTTATTGGCCGAAAAATTACACTTCCTATCTAAGTTGCTGCAAAACTATATCAACAATTTGCGTCTAAGTATGTTGAAAGAATCAAGAAGGGCAGGTTAAAGAGAGGCGTAAAAATGAAACCGATGAAAAGTACGTGCAGCTTTAATATAGTTTCATTTCACAAGTCCTTGATAATGAAAATTCAATGCAAAAAAGAGTTTCTATTTTATTGAGACTGATAAAATCACACCCCAGAAACGCAGCAAGTTTTGTAGGTAAGCTTAGCGACTAACTCATTTCCAAACGTCCAAGCAAGTGAAGCAGTTAAACGAAAAGAGAAAGATAGCATTGTATGTGCCACAAAGAGACAACATGGCAGCAACACATCAAACATGTGATGTGTTTACCAAAACCGCTACGGAATGTTTCACAGAATTCCGAGTGTGCGAGGTTAAAATCACACTGAACTTCTAGTGTACTTTACTTTGAATTGGAATTTTCTAAATAGTAGCAAATGATCGCTTCGCAGTCCGGCTGGTCAATGGGTAAGAAAAATTTTGTTTGTTCTGGGATAGAAAACAAAGAGAAAGAGAAAACCTAACGCAACAGAAACATCAGGTTGTCGTACAGCTGGAATTTTTTCGCTTAAAATAAACACCAACTAAGTTTCAAAACTTCAGGAATTACTGATGCGTTCAACAAAAGGATTTTGGTTTACATAGACCTGAGCACTATTTGATCGGGCAGCCTGACTGCATTTCGTTTGATATTCTTAGAAAATTAGAAACTTTTTTCCAATACTCTGTAAAGCAAGTAATATTAATGCTAAACAACTTCCAGTGCCAAAAAAATTCCCGCATTCAAATTTTATCGGTTTCAAACGATAAACTATTGCCACAGAAGGAACAGTGAAAGCAGGATACGTTTAGCGGACAAAGGTAACAAAGTCTTTGCTATCTTCACCATTTATATTATTGTGTTCCTTATAAGGTCGGTAAATTATTTTCGAATTTTGTTTAATATTGAAAATTTCGAAGTAATTTTCCTCGACGTATGCAACAAGTGCCAGTAGTAGGATATTTCGAAGGTAAGAAGTTTTAGGCGGGGATGATCATCGGCAAGAGCCCCTCAACACCCTTACACTCGAATAAAGAATGCATAGAAGACGTTGAGAGAATAAATCCTTAGAGTGAATGAGGTGTATGAAAATAGAGGTGAAGAGCGACGGGTTGGAGCTCCACGCAGCGAGCGGCTCTCAGCGCGTACTGGACTGTGAGCTGAGGAAGCCCCCATGCATTGGTAGGGCCTGCGGTCTCACGAATGTGTCACGTTACATGGGGATAGCACCGATGAATCGTTCGTTTTATCACTCTGAGAGTGGAAGGTGATGGTCTTAGTTACACTCGATGCAGAATGTGGTGATGGAGGAAATTTGGAGAACAAAGACCAGAATGACAAAGGTTCGGAGAACTACGAATAAAGTTAAAGGTCAAAACATAAGAGGCAAAATCTAATTTTGAATTATCAAAGGGAAATGCAAACTAAGCTCGCTGAAGTGAAACAATTGAAGATAGTCAAAGCAATGTAGGAACTCTACTTTGTCCGGTATTTTTAACAAGGTGGCCCAAATGAACGTTGGCAGGTACAGTTACACAACTTTCGAAATCAACAAGAATGTTCTATTGATCGGTAGGTGTACGACAGGGGAGTACTAGGAATGCCTGTTACATCAAGCTTAATTAACTCAATTTTCACGATGACTGCCAGTTATTTCTACAGCTCTAACACAAGGGGACAAAATGTCTGTCAAAGACAATGTTTTCAGCGTTAAAGCCTGCTCAGAAATGCGGCAATTTGGCAGACAGACACTACGGTACAAAATGAATACACGGAGCATTTGCACTGCCGCACCGACTTCGCACACGGCGTTGTGGGACGTGCAGCAGTCTTGTAGGACCACCAAAGCAGTCGTCGGTAACTTTACAGAAGGACTTCCATTAGGGGCGCTTTCGCTGTACCAAGATCTGCGTCGTGCTAAATTTTGTTCTGCACAAATTTAGAAAATACGCTTACATCAAGCTTGGTTCCAGCCCCTAAATTGTGAGATAAAACGTTCACGCATCTCAAAATAAAAATTCACACTTGTTTTACTGATCACAATATGGAAATGACGAAGGCAGACATCATCTTCTCACGACTGGCAAGACTCCAAATTTGGCACGACACGATACTGAGAGCGGGACTGGCCCAGCGACCAGTCCACACACCGCTTCACGCACATTACGCACTCGCTTCTTCGTAACTTTCTCTAAACACAACTCGCTCACTTCCATTTGATGACAAATTTGAGGAGCAGTGAAGTCAGTTTCGACTTTACTTTGAGGCCAACTTCAGGAACGAGCACGTGTAAAAAGGAAGCCATTATAACTATGCGCAAAATTATTCAGTTTTATTTTACTTATACGATCTCAAGGACTGTATGAACTCGCAATAATCCACGAAATAAGTAAATTACATCACAAGTGTCCGTCTCTCAGAGATAGAACTAAAGAGAACAAAAACGATCTCAAGACTCGCTCAAGATAGCAGATCAAAACAGTTTCAGGACAAAAGACAGTTAGGCTTCGTGAGCTTTATTCGTTCCATCAAGCGATATGTTACAAAATAATGAACACAAGCACGCGAGAACGCTTGGATTGAATTAAGTAATGAGGGTTATTGAGTAAGAGCTTGCTTAGCGCTACTTGATATAGCGAGTGCTTGCCCAAATATATTGTATATTTGACACAAATCTAAATACATAAATTTGCCGAAACCTCCTGAGAGAATTCATAGAATACAACTAAGAAATACACACAAAGAGGCATTAGGTATTACAAGTTCTTTTGACCATCGGTTACCAAAAGCATTGTGCAATAAATTACATATACACTAAAAGCTTTTAAAGCATCCAAGCTTCTCACGGAAGCTACTGAAGACGTTGAGAGGTCAGATTAATCTAAAAAAGATTAACATCGCTTCAATTAACACAAAGTTTTAACACCAATTATATGGGTATGAAATTTTCAGACACTGCTTAGGAACTTAGCAGACTCATAAATGTTATCTCTCCCAAGTATATTTTATTCAGGGATCAAGTTCTGAAGACAAGAAATCTGAAGGGATAAGTCTCTAAGGGGTGTAGAAAAGGATTTAGAAATCATACGTGAAAGTTAAGAAAACGCTACAAAATGAGATACTTAAATCTCAGGAGTAATGTCCGTAGACTTTAGGAAAGTATAACCATGTGTATATTTGGTGAATTAAAATGAAGATCTCTAACAAGAAACAAAAAGGCTTGCCTTGAATGATATTCTAAATAAAATATAAACAGGGATTAGACAAAAATTCCTCCAGAATATTTCAGGTATACTGTTCACCCATAATCAGTCATATGATTCTCGTATCTTGAAAAAATTTGATTTATTGTGAGAATATGATCAAGGATGATAGATGTCATAGTTTATTAATTTTACTTCGTTACTTTCAAGCACGGACAAACGATAACAATGAATTATGGCTATTTGTGAGGAAAAATAGGAAAATACAAAAAACAAATAATGTACGGATCGAATCATTGGCAGAAAAGTACTGACCTTCGTGGTTTGAGATCGATTTCGACCAGAAATTTCTTAAAAAGAAAATAGATTTACCCAACTTTGTGAATGAAACTTGTAAATTAAGTTTCATATTTGTACTCATATGATACATATAAGAACTGAGTAGTGATAAGAACTAAAATGTATTCTTTCACTGAGAGAGTACGTGTGGAATAACTGAATGAAAAGTAATGGATACATCGCTGATACAGATATACATCGCTGAATTAATACCCCTTTGAGCCCCCCCACACACACACAGAGTAAGGCGTCAGACTTTAGGACTTGCTTTTTGTGCCAGATGCTGACTTCTCGTCTGCTTCAAGGCACACGTTCGTGCGACTCTTCAAAGACGGGCAGCTGTGATGATGCAAATTTACGTCATGGATGTAGCGAACAGCGGTGAAGTCACAAACTTCGTGAAGGGACTCAATATGCGCTCACGCCAACGTTTCCCTGATATATGATCAATCTTCGCTGATGGTTCAGATTTGTTTATTTCAACTGCTTTGCGAATTAGAGCATCGTATTGACATAGAGCGTACATGCAATGAAATTAAACGTGAGAGGAAGTTGAAATATGCGCGGTTTCATGCACTGGTAATTGGTATTAAAGGTTCGGTCACTTGTTAATAAATTCTCAGCCTAGGCTTAATCAATCAGAAATATCTAGCAATTGAGTCTACATCTATATAAATTAACATGCTCTGAATATTCAAAAAAATTCTTATAATGCGATGGTGCACTGTAAACCAAATAAACGAGTCGAAAATGATCTGTAAATTTAACC
Organism: Orchestia grillus; assembly: GCA_014899125.1. Classification (NCBI taxonomy): domain Eukaryota; kingdom Metazoa; phylum Arthropoda; class Malacostraca; order Amphipoda; family Talitridae; genus Orchestia; species Orchestia grillus. Next base: position 44,096 of record VOMN01038175.1, read on the forward strand.
GACTGCAGTTGGATAAAAATGTCTCAGCTATGTACAAAATTAAAACAAAAAACATTTATCAAATACTTCTACCTCGTACAGGTAACCAAACCAGCAACTGCTTTATTCATATGACTTTCCCTCTAATGCCCTATAGAGCACTACTACTAACACTACTAAAATGAAAATTGCTTTCATTTCAACTTGAATATGAAGAATGTACGTCAGTGAGTTCGCCCATCAATGATTTTGTGTATATATCAATAACAAATTAAAATCTACTCTATTCGTTACAAGTTATCAATTCATTAAAGTATCAGCTTAAACATATTTTACTCAAATGGATTTTCAGGGAGAAAAGATATAGAAAAAGATTTAAGAATCGAATTAATTCGTCCGGAAATTCTTGCTTTCTAGAAAACCAAATGCTTTATTCGCAGAGTCTTTAAAATTTAGAATCTGTCTAATTCAAGGATGAATAATTTTTTACTGCATTTATTTTGTGGCAACTTTAATTACTCTTTGCTCAAAGACAATGTGCTGATTTATAGCATTAAAAGTATTGAGAAGCTCATAATTGTTTGTGGCGACTGCTTTTTGAGTCAAAAATATCACTGAAGAACAGAGAAATAACATAAGCTGTAGGGAGAATGAACCATTAAGAAAATGATACCAGGTCTCGACGAAATGGTCCATGGTAAACCAGTTTATTAACATTACAGATAAATTTGAAAAATTTGAATAATATCATAACGTTGAATAACAAATGTGCTCGGAGAACCTGATCTGATGCATAATAATGCGACAAACCGTAATAATAAAGGAATGTCAGAGGCACTTGAGATGAAGGTTCTTGAGAAACCTGAGGAAAGATCACAGAACAGTATACTATTTTCATAGATAGCAAACTGGAAATTCTTTCAGAAGCAATCGTGAGCATTGCCGCCTCCAGCAATCGCAGCGAAATAGAATTCACGCATTCTGTACAACAAAGACCTTCGGGATATTGACAAGAACAACACGCCTTTTAAACTGAAACTGCTGATACACTCGTAGATTAAACACGAATATTATAGAAATTCTGCAATCAAAAGTAAAATTTCATTTGTTCCAACAACCATTGAGCACGATATAATTCAGCGAAACATACCCGAGTGTAACGCAAGGGTATCAAACCATGTAAGATTGATACTATTTGAAAAGATGTGGTAGCAGTAGTTGTGGTGATAGCAGCGCTTCAGTAACTCAGACCATCTCGCACCGAAAGAGTAGGGACCATTTAGTATGAACTTAGGAGAACTGGGAATCTATGGACAAGGTGTGTTCCTACACAATATCCCCTGCGCATAGAAATAGCAAGTTAATAAGGAAGAGGCAAAAAAGGGAAATAAGAAATAGCAAAGAAGGAATGAAAACGGAAAGGAGCAAAGTGGGCACGAAAAATAGAAGTCCCGAAAGCCTATCTAAAGCTAAGGTAGCCTAGCAGTGGTCCCCGGGGGCGCTAGTACCTATAGCATAGGATAGACAAACCTAACGAGCCAACCCCTATTGCCTATAGCCTATCCTATGCCCTCTGATGGGTACTGTTTGAAAACAACAGAGAGTGTCAATGGGTGAGATTACGGTCATACAAAACAGAAAACAATTTATAAAAATTAGAAGGGAGTAGTTACAAAGACCTACGCAATTCGAATATATAGACCTATTGAGATCCCTTCAGTGTAAGACATCGAAAGCATGTTGTGCCGAAGCACAGTATTACAAGAAAGGAAAACATCAACTAAAGGACAACTCTGTAGTTGAAATAGTGTTTTGTAAACTACATCACTGGAGCGGCGTAGGGCAAGCCTCGCATGATTCGTAAGGTACATCAGCGGACGTGAAGGTGATGAGCTATTTTGAGGTGAAATACTAAAATTAAGTCTGGAAAAAAAAATTTCGTGTAACCTGCGAAGCGTGGTCACATAAGAACATCACTGACACGAAGTAATTATCCCTAGGGTGCAGTATAAGAACCCTTGTAATGCAACGCAAGGAGTGCGATAATGAGCGGTGAAAATCATGATACATTTGAGCTTACCATTCAAGCACATTTTAAAATTAAAAACAGCAAGTGTCGTTTGATTAAAATTGCATGAGTTTCAAAGACTAAATTACAAAGTGCGTCCGTTTTACCGTAACTCAATTTTCTACTCAAGTGATTAGCATTCCTAAATATTCGTAGATGTAAATTATTATAGAAATTAACGTGGAGTGAATGAAAACATTGCAGATCATTTTATTATGTTGCCTAATATCAAGTAGTTCAAGTCAAAAACCATAAAAATCCTTATATTTTTTGGCCATGATTTTCAAATGGTTTCTAAGCAATGGAAATGGAAGTGTTAAGCAACACTCTACTGAATATGTCCTGTTAATAAAAACAATCTAAACAGGAGTATAACGTTTCCCAAAATGAATTACCAATAGTTGATTAACTGAACAACAACCAGGATGACCCGTGTGTGACACATACAATGTCTCCTCGTAAGAACTCGGGAGTTTTACCCACGAAGCGAGGCGACAACAGAACTGGAGGCAGGGCTTAGATGGTACTGTCTTCGAGAGATCACCGCAGGTAATTGGCTCATATTATCACAACATGATCAACGAAAAAGATTTTGAAATACATGAACAGTTTTCCAGGTTGGCTCGAAGCGACGAAAAAACGAATGTAATTGGACGCAAACACGCGGGAACGGTAAGCGACGCACGCGGCGAGCGTGGCTTCACAACTCTGCGACACAAACAAGCTCATCGTAGCTCTTATTATATTCAAATCTTCGCAGGGTTTCAATTGATGCTGTCGAAGAACTAAATTGTTAGATAAAGCCTTCAATGCATATTAAAATATTCTTAAATGAAACACTCCCAATAAAAAATTTGTTTTAAGGAGAAACGCGGTGTAAATTCAAAGAAATTTAGAAGTTATGTTTCGAGATAAGGGTTGGAATTTTATATTTACCAGCCAAATCCCGAAAGATTTCAAGAAATTCATGGCACACAATGTTATCTTTGGTGTGGTCCCTGTCAAATATCTTGGTGAAATGGTTCGCTTGTGATAGAGAACCAATAAATACCGTTGCAAGTGGCCTTCGGCTGGAAAGCTAGTGACCTGATTGGAAATGAAGTTTTAATCGACATTTGCAATTATTTCCATCTTCTTCTTCCAAAGAGTTTTTCTAATGATGGCGATTTTTCAGAATCATATTCAAATTTTACTAAAAAATGCGAGGTCAGAATTTATACATTCATCACATTCATATCATTACCTTTGCAAACGTATTATTAGTGCAGAAAGCACTGACGAATTACTTGGCAGTTCACTTTCGATAACAGTCGAGGAACTTAAAAAAAAAGTTTTACACGTAAAATTATATCATGTTAAGCGTTCTACATGGCCCCTGCATCAATTAAAAACAAAAATTATATAAAAATACTTAGAGAAATTCTGACATCATTAAAGAAATAATGAACTTGCAACAATACTTCGGTGTTATGTAGGCCATTTTTGTTAACATGAAAATAATCCTAATCAGAAAAATGATAACTCGGAATTCTATTCCAATTTTTTTAAACCTTCACCCCAAACCAAAACGAGACCCGAAAAAATTGTTTATTCCTCCGTAAAAATTTGTGCTTCATCATTTTTTGACAGATGTGGAAGCAACAAACTGAGTTTATTTATCCATAGAAAGAAAACGAAGTAAAATAAATGAGTGCAGAAGTGAGCCTCAACATGAACAATACAAAATTTTGCAAAGTTTTTGCTATCGGCAATATTGAGAGCAAAACCGGTGTTCGTTAAGAAGATTGTAGCGTGAACATTTCTCTAAAAAGTTTTGTCCGTACAAAGCACAATAACAATCTCTTCAGTGTACCAAAGTCCTGCTAAGTTTACGAAGAAGAAGTTAAGTGCTCTGAGCCCACGAGATAAACCGTGCGCCCGCACAATAATAGCAATAATTATGTGCTAATGAGGCTTCTTCAAGCCTCAACCTGAAAAATGTGCGCACAACTGTGCATGAAATGTTCAAGCAGTACACCAGGGAGCTATTGAGGAAGCTGATTTCCTTCATCATTAGGCCGAATTATCATGTTGGCTTGAAAATACTGAAAGGCGACAGAAGGCTAGAGCACATATGGAAGAAATAACGCAGCGAAAACCAGTACGTTGATGCAGCTCAAACCTGGACGGAAGAAAGAGGTGCACGAAAGTAAAGCCAATTTTTCTTCTCGTCTATCTTCTCTTCCTATTGGTATCAATGATTTAAACATTAATGTATACTGAACAGTAACACTTGTTGCCTAAGTCATTTGGACAAGATAGAACATTGACTTCATTTTTCAGTCAATCACACGAATGGGAAAGTTTAAGATCATTGCTGCTCATGTTTAGGCTTCGAAAAAAATATTGTTTATTTAGATTTGTCCGAGTTTTAACCAAGATTAAAATTTAACAAAAGAACTGTAAGACAATACTACATATTATATTTACATCATATTTACAATTTCAAAGGGTAAACCAATCGTTTTCGTTGAAAATTAAAACAAATATCTGATGTTTGTGGAAATTTAGCATCAAGAGAACCAGACAATGCTGGAATAAATCATATCACAGCAAGCATAAAAATTGAAATGAATAACAAAATTTACAATTATTTTAAAACAAGTAAGTAGAAAACGATTATCGTGGCACTTGCAACACAAAAGCTTATCACTATCGTTTCGCTCAAATTACTTACGGTAACAAGAGGAAGCAGGTAAGTTAAGGAAGAGATACACAGAGAAAGTATTGAAGATACTTGCACAAGAAGAGCGTAGCACAGAACAGTGGCCTCTGCCACAAAAAAAAAACAATTGAAGTAGAAAAGGGCTGATACAGCTAAAAAACTGAACATCCGGCTCTGAGTAGTCGCTAGGACTTTCTAATTTCCACTCAAGAAGCCACGCACTGCTTGAAGTCCTCTCGTGTACGACTCTGTCGTATATGTACATACATCTTGCAGGCGCTTATGGTCACAACAAGCGGCGCACGACGTCTCCAGCAGCACAACACGATTGAGTCAGTGGCGCAAACAGGCGCTGCCTCGTACGCTGCTGCACGAACTCTGCCTCGGACCGTGCGCTACTGTCTCACTTTTCAGTTATTGTTAGTGACTTCAAAAATTCGAAATGATAGTTTAGAAACTGAAAATTGCTTGAAAAATTGTGAAGAGTCATTCCGCTATCGTATCAAGAAGACAGGAACAGGATGCGTATTTGTTGCAGCGTTGAAAATGAAGACGCAATATGAGGCCGACAGAAGCGAAGATTGACTTCGCTGTGAGATGAGCAACGCGCAAGTTATTTTGCACAAAAGATTCGTTCTAATGAACACGACGCGAGAAACAGCCATCAGTACTGGCAGCGGCCGCAAATGCTGTCTTCCATTGAGCCAGGTAGGTTTTATTAGCAGCGTGGCACCGCCTGACGTAGTTGCCGTAAGTGATTCAGCTTGCGCGTGCCACCGAGGCAATATCATGCAAGAATATTGCTACTTACTGCGTAATACCGATGAGAAATTTTTCCTGACGCGAAGTTTGTTTCTTGAAATTAATCTAGCGCACAATGAAGTAGCTTGCAGGGATACATTATTGAACAATAATGTGAAGGACACAAATAGACTTTTAAAATGCATTTACTTTGCCCGAACGAAAGACAATATGCTATAATGTAAAACAGCTCTCGGGAAACCTAATATTTCATGCAATAATAGGGGATGACGTTGTTAAAAAATGAAGTTAAATTATGAAATTTATACTGTGCGATATCAAAATGATTGGAAGGAAAGGGAATAAATGATATTCTGATGACAGGCTGTAAAAATCAAGAACTTGACTGCAATATAGGCCTTCACAAACTATGATCTAAACACGGCTGCTTTTTTGGCTAACGTTTGCTTTAGCCAAAACATAGTCCCCTGTACCTGCTATATAGCTAAACACGCGTAGACCCAACAGACATAGTCCCCTGTACCTGCTATATAGCTAACCACGGGTAGACCTAATAGACATAGACCCCTCTACCTGCTATATAGCTAAACACGCGTAGACCTAATAGACATAGACCCCTCTACCTGCTATATAGCTAACCACGCGTAGACCTAATAGACATAGACCCCTCTACCTGCTATATAGCTAACCACGGGTAGACCTAATAGACATAGTCCCCAACTGCTGCACAGCTCAATAGACATAGACCACCCCGATTGCTATGCAGCTAAACCGATATATACCTAAGAGAAATGTTTAGAACACCCTAACCGTTACATAGCTTAACCGACAAAGAGCATACTAACTGCTATATAACCAGATAAACATAAACAGGGTAGACACAGACCCCCTTACTGCTGCTATGACACCATAAGTTTTGCTTGCGATAATTGCGATCCTTGCACTGGTGTGGGCAGTTGTTCCTACGAATGCTGAAGAAGGATATTCAACTCATGAAAGTTCACGACCATCGACTGTTAGTGAACTACGGAATGTCCGTTTCTAATTCCCATTTACTTTCTTTCGTATTAGAACCAGGATTAAATAGCCATTCGAATTTCCAAGCGCATTTACCTGCCGTAGTAAGCGAAAAACTTCATGTAAACATTGTGCATGGTGTTCCTAACCTCTCGCGGCAAACTGAAAGCTCTGCTAGAAAATATTAGCCTATCACCATGAAATGATCAGTATTTTACGCGCTACTTGTGCCAATGTTAAAATTATCATTGCAATACTGAAAGATACAACGTAAAATTATTTCAGAATTCAATTAATTTTCTAAGAATGTAAACACATACTTAAATTCAGAGATACTGTACATCTTGGACAAGCGAATTATTTTGTTTTTTAAACCGAGAAGAAATTATCTTGGATTTTCCACTACTTTTTATGAATTTCTAACAATTTTTTTCAGGACATTGTTACTTCGAAAAGAAAATGTTAAAATATCATCAGATGAAAGAGAATATCTTCACTAAATGATGAGTCACAAGGCGACATGGCAGCAGCATGGAGGCTTAAGGCTCCTCGCGAGGACGCGGCGGAACTACGAGTATACATGCACAAAAGCGGACACCCACGGCCGCCACCTACCTGCACCACTCCGTGTAAAAAATTCGGTGATGGCCAAGTTTTTTAATTAACGAGCGAATAAATTCATCATACTGTTACCAGACGTTTCTTCCGAAGTACAACTCGTGTTCTAATTTTTTTTAGAAACATACAAACCAAGTTACATTCTACTGAAAGGAATTCAAGTTTAACAGTCTCATCATGATGTTGTCAGTCTCATTCGTAACGAAGATTTGCTTCACGTCGTTTTTTTAACAGTTTTAGTAATTCTCTCCGTGGTACACTTGTAGGAAGGCAAATTTGAAATAAAACATCTGCAGTCATATCCAAATATCAGAAGAAATATACATTTCTCCAGGTATAAAATCCTTCAAAATTTCAGACAGTCAACTCGTCATAATCTATACCAACACTTATGCCGGAAGGATTTTTATTCCTGAACACACATTTAATTAGAGAACATCTACGAATACAACGCTTAACTATGATGGAATGTAATGACCTTTATTTGAAGAATCACAGACGAATACTAACAATTTTAGTCAGAGGGTATTACCCGAAGAGCAACACAATCAATGGCACTTTATAACAAGACCGGTCGGCGAGCTGTTGAGGGCCGGAGCATCTCGATGTCTGGTGTTGCATGCTTCCAAACCTGGGCACCAGCTAAATATGTTCTTGAACAACCATTTGCAACCCTTATCGTCTCTTCATTATCTTACCATCACTTGAATACATTAGAGTCTTCTGATACGAATGTCAAATAAGTTTAAACAGATTTAGATGAAGTTCGACTAAGCCCTTAAAATAACCGTTACAAAGTTGTAGAGGGCTAAAGGGCCTGTTCTCCAACTGTAAGTAAAAACTGTTGTATGATATAATTATTTGGACAAGACGTTATATAACTCGAGTTCTGCGTATGGAGGACTTCTGCGGAACACGAAGTATATAAGTAGTTTTTTGAATATTTTCTGTAAATGTTTGGACGTTCAATTGTAAAACGAGCCCAAAATAAGAGCTTGGCCGGAAAGTTTCCATAGAGCCTATACTTTTAAGAGGAACTTAGGAACATCGTTCTTAAAGAAGAGTTGCATACGAATATCGTTGCGAACTTTGATAGAAAAATGGAGACCACTGTCTCAAGCATACCAGCAGAATTGGATAGGTATGCTAACTGAATAAAATCGGCATCCATCGAGTAGACATATCCCAAACGCCTAAGTAGCTAGTAATTACGCACGTAGATTTATTCGAGAGAAAACGACGCCGATGTAATAAAGAAAACTTGGGAGTTCAAAGTTTCCAGCAGATCCTGCAATAAAACAGCAGCTCACTCACCTGGCTGGAGGCCACGGCAGGTCCGCAGCACTGCCCTCAGCACTCACCAGGCTGGAGGTTACGGCAGGTCTGCAGCACTGCCCTCAGTACTCACCTGGCTGGAGGCCACGGCAGGTCCGCAGCACTGCCCTCAGTACTCACCTGGAACAGACAAAAATATCGCATGAGCCAGGAGTCAAATAATCTTTACTGTGAGACCGAATAAATTTGCATCGAAGAACAGTTTATTTCATGGAAAGTTTAAAATTCCCTGAAGAAACCTCACGAAGTAAATATCCAGCTTACCATAAAAATATTGGTATGATTAGTCAGAAAAATGCATCGATTTGGAGCAGAGTAAACAATGTCGTAGCAAATAGTGCGGTTACCTTTCCAAGCCAATATTACATTTCTATAACGCCAAGTTTCACCATTACCTGCCCGTTTATGAACTGTAAAATTCCTCTCACAGCATTGCTCCAAAATATGTTTCAAAGAAAACCCGAAATTTGTGGTCAAATCTTCGCCAAATCTAAAAAATTGCCTTACATTCAAAAACTAAAATATATCTCCAACGAGAGAACAAGGAACAAAGCATAGAGCGAGAGCGTCATATGGGCTTTGTTAGACAGCTGACGACTGTTTATAATTATGACCCTAATATAACCATATTTATAGCCGTCACTGTTACCATTTTTGTTGGAATTGTCAGCACTTCAGTTGTACTACGATCGTTTTTATTACTGCATAATAGCCCTCCTTCTATTATTAGTGGTAAGAATTTCAAATTATTCTGGTGAATTTTTTTCAACTAGGGTTTGGCACAATTTTAAGCAATACTCGCTTAGAAAATTGGTGTAGGTTTGTTTCTGTTGCGGTCAGAGATCAATTCCTGTGTCTTGGTAAGCACGCAAACCAATCGAAGTGACTAAATAGTGACGCCAAAAAAAAGAAAAGAACAAAATCGATCACTCTAACTCGAGAGTATTGGTTCACACGGAACGCAAGTCTTCCCTTGGAGAGAGGCACAGAACTCCACTGCTATTCGTACTTCAACCGTAACTGAGTCGGCTGCAGTTTGCTGCAAATGCCGAAGTGAAACCTTAGTGCTCAAAATAAACAACATTCACGCGTATTTTCGTCTCAGGAAGTGAGGGTTATCCCAAAATGCGCTGAAAGACGACGAGCCTGTGTGAAAATTCTTTATAACATGAAGAGCAATTAACAAGGGCTGAGAACAGCAACAAACACCTTGAGAGACAAAATTTTAAAAACTTAACATCAAAGCCTCCTTGGAATCTAATCTTTCACGACATATTCAGGCATATTTACATGTAAATTACACCTGTGTGGACAAACAGAAGAGATTTTTTGTAAAGCCTAAATCATTAAATACGTAAAAGACCTTTAAGTTCGAAGAATATTTGAAAAGGTTTCGTTTCTTTATCCTCGGCATTAGATCACAGCAACCTGTGATCGATATTCGTCCGTCAATAATAAGGAAATGGAGCGGTCGAGTGCTATAATTATTATAAAGCAAAAATAATACCCGATCACAGTCACAAACACAAGATTTTCTAGAAATCCGCTGATCAATTAACTCACGCCAATTTGAATTTGCCATAAGTCAAGAGGGTAATTAAAGCAAAACTTGAATACACTGATAACTCACTCCGTATTATTCTGGTTTCATGGTCGGCCAGGGTACAACTACATCAGAGTCAGAGTTTACAAACAACAATTATTTCAGCTTTACTAAGCCGGTCATCGGTCATTACCGAGAAACACAATAAAATTATACCCAAGTGACACCAATACTGTCTATAATACTTGCAACACCGTATTGGTGACTCGGTTGTGACAGTCTGTAAACTATGGCAATGAAAGTCTTTGCATTAGACTGAGGAGTGAAGTGCAAAGAAGAAGAAGAAACGGTAACAATGACGGTCTGGCGAAAGAACGTTTGCACCGTACACTACCCATAATAAACCATTGTAACGTCAAACATACTGGTAAGAGTAGCTAGGGAATGTTGCTGATGGGCGCTATTTCCTATAGGATACACGGATGAGAACAAACACATCTTACAGCCTTCTCAAGGGGGGCTGTGAAACGGTAAATTCAAGAGCAGCGCTCGTATCACCGTACACGTCTAAGAATAGCCCCTTTCCGCGAAGCCTGGAGAGTATTTCATCATTTTTTCATAATACAAAAATAAAATATGAGACACAGAGAAAAATAAATTTATTAGAATTAGTAATACTTATTAGATTCCATTGGCCTTCGAATTCAAGAAGAATATCATCACACAAGAAGGCAGATTCAGAATACGTTGTTTCGTTACAGAAACTTTATACACAAGCTTACGTGTGCTTGATGCAGTTGAAACAAAGATATCGATAATGTAAAAGTCATATCCAGAGGTAAGGACATGAGCAAGTCACTGAAGAACACGAACTACTGGAGCGGAGCTTGAAGTAATATGCAGCTCATTAATAACTATCCACTTATGAAAGTTCGGATTTGAGGTTATGCAGTCGGCTAATTGTTTTTAAACACAATTCCATTTAAATTTGAGCGTGAAACTTTACCTTATCCGAATTTCGCTTTTAATTCGAAAATGAATTTGAGCATATAGACTGAAACGATATTAAACTAGAAAAATATAGTTTCTCCACTGGCTGAGATACTAAATAAACAAGTTTATTTTTTGAGGAGTATAAACATTTTGCCATGAAATCTTTCGAAACAGCTAGAACCATGGAACAATACTTCAAGTACAAGATTTGCTAGAAATTCGCAGGTAGATTTACGTACATTACATTTGACTTTCAGGATAGAGGGAAGTCCGAGTACGACTTCTTTCTCTGGATGAAAAAAATATCCCGGGGATTTTGCCGTATGCGCAGGGCGTTAAAGATACCGATCATTGAAGGATTACAAACGCTTCAGACTAGAATGATATTCATCTTGAAATTCATCTAGAATGATATTCATCTTGAAATTCATCAAATTCATCTTGAAATCCTGGTTTTCAAATGAAATCATTCATACTAATATAAAAAAACATATAAATGGAATAAATTTTCGAACTTACTTCATTGAGGAATAGAAATTAGCTCGGTGGCCTACATTTTAGATGGATTTAAAGTTTAACTGGCTGCTCATAACGAAGTAGGTAGAAGTGCTTATCTTCCACTTGCTATCCTCTCCGTGAAATGTCAAAACTTTGAAGCATTCTTTTGTTTTGACAAAATCGAGCATAAAACGAGTGGGTTACAATTAATAATCATTTTGCAATTGGTTTACGATAGCTTCAAGCTTTGTAATTCAGCATCGCACACTCCCTTTGAGCTCCAAGGCGCTGCACAGTTGGCAGTGATGTCTAAAGCCCTCATAATCCTGTAAAATTTTGCACAATTATGACGCTGCTATTGTTTGGCTCTGTTACAAAAGCAAAGCAAAGAGATCCTTCAAAAAATGCACGGGCAAAATTTTCTTTTGAAGACGAACAGCGCAAAACAAAGCCCTTTAGTCGCTAGCAGAAGTGAACAGACAGCGCTTTTCAAAAACAGTTACCACTTGCCATAAAAAAAAGCCCTTTGCTCCCAGTAAGAAAAAAGAAACGCTTGTTAGGGCAGCTTAACTGAGCAGCTAATTTCATATTAGACAAAAAACTGGAAACAATGAAGGCTTTAGAAAGCCTGTTCATCGCGAAGGTAACAAGAGCAGGACTTTTTTGATGGGTTGGAAGATCAAGGGACTTGCATTTTTCTTCTATAATATCAAGTAGCCTCATTGTAGTTAGCACTACTTCAATCATGTTTAAACGCGAGCACTGCAGTTTTTTGTTGCCTAGGTATAATATAACATAAATCTTCAAAAAAGAGAATTTGAACTTAAAATATTTTGCTGACAAAACTACACATCAAGCAAGTAACCTACTCTCACTGCATTGGTACGTATGTTGACAGTATAATTTTTATTCGTACTAGAAATAATTCAGCACTATTTTGAATTACCAGCAACTAAAAGTTATTCACATTTTACAATTTTCCTAGCCTGCTGTGCTGGGATTACAAATACAGAGGGACACGCAAAAATCGAGTCACAAGTAATTTCTCAAATTACATGCGTAATGCTGGCTTACGCGTCGTTTGTACGAAATAAAGTTTCTAAATAAAGTTTCTAAATAAAATTTTCATATCAAGTTGAAATGATAGATCACCACCACTGATTGAATGCTTCCCGAAACCTGAATTGTCTCCGGCGAGTGAAATCATCAAATCCTGTGAAAAATTAATTCAAAAATCAGATCAGAATCTTTTTGTTTTCAACTTGTCTGTTGTTTCACCTGGTGTCGGCAACTCGGGAAAACATTCAGATTGCTTGACCATTTATGAAATGCTAAAGCTCTTAAGATGCCTTAACTTGAATAACGACTCCATTATCAGGCGAAAAGGTCTAACGTTCCATGAGTTATGACGTCTTCCTCACGTTATGGCGTTCCGAGCTACAAAGTCAGGGTGCCATTCCATCCCGACCCGACCAGAGACATCCAAATTTGCGAGTTTCTTCAATGACTGCCCGATAGAACGAAAATAAGAGCTGGAAATAAAATTCGAAACTGTATTACTTGAGAGGAAAACGCGGACATCGAGATGGAAGAGAGCAGACATGGACAGTAATTTTTCAAAGAAAGACATGTTCAGGTATGTGTTTCCATAATGGCTGCGTTTTCGTGAACCGATACTCGAGACAAATGTGAATTTTTGTCTCATGATTCGATCTGAGACACGGCACAAGAATTACGCGTCTGACAAAAATCATTTTGGCCTTAACGCAGGGTTTTCAAATTCTGGGATGCAATGGCATGCCATATCGAAGTGTCGGTTGGGGTAAGGGCAAACTAAACTAGGTAACAGCGACCACGGACTTTGAGTTGAAAGTCTCTAACTGACGATAGCACTGACACAAAACTAACGACGAGACTAGATGACCATATGTGGTAAAAAATTACCCTTTCCATAACGTTACTGAGTAAGGATGGGAAAAAGCGCGTTCGCGTGCCATTTAATATTTTTGAATGAGAAATGAAAGAAGCAAAATCATATTTAGGCCATGTACCGCAACACCACGTACCGCTTGTAATGGCCATGTACCGCTTGTAATGAGCACCCAAGTGATATGTCGGCTTATGGAATGCCCCACGATGGCTTTGAGCAGTTTCCTGTGCCTGCCACAGAGCACAGCTCTTCTCTGTGGCGTTGAGGGACCCAGCAGTGAGGCGCCGCTCATGCAGCGCAGCCGAGAACTAAAACGCACTGCACTGAGTACAATTGTTCTGCCTTCAATTACCAAAGCAGTAAAACATTTTATATTCGGCCAGCGTAGCAGTTAAGCTTTCACTGTCGACTAGCGGAACACTAAATTTCTAGCGCCACAAATAACTGAAAGTTTAAAAGTTTTATTTTCGGTAGAGAAAAAAAAAATAAATTGGATCATTCAATTAGTGCGTCTTCAACGAATTAGTGTTAAAATGAATCTCGATGAAATCTTTGACCAGACTAATGATTACGAACTGAAGCATGTTCGATAAATAAGACAATTAAGACAGCCTTCTGTTCATAAACGGTTAGACCTAATGACTTATTCTATAAATGAAATACTTTTTAGAACTTCATCGAAACTGATTGATATGAACTATGCTATATGTACATGCCTGTATTCGAATAGCTCACCAAACATTCTGAGAGCAAAAAGGAAGTTCATGGCACCAGCAACAGCTGCCCTACACTCACTGGCGCCGAGCAGGTGAGAGGACATAGAAATGAAGGGACAGCAGAGTGAGCACCTTTGCTGAAACTCAAAACAGGTAACCGTGATAGCAATTTGAGTTTTTCGACAGAAAATATCTGCACGAATACTTCATTCGATGAAAGTAACTCATTCTATTCAAGTAACTTATGTTTTAATTCAACTCTCCCAATCAAGCTGATTCCGATTGAGTGATGACAGCATAGCACAATGTCAACTTGTTACTTTCGCTCTAATATCAATTTCGAGTCACGTTTCGAACACAAATTTCATTTCGCCTATTTTCGTACGTGTCGCAACGCTCCCCAAAATTAATCTTACACCCTGTTCCAGCTTCTCTCAAATACATTTGAAGAGAGAGTAAAATGCTTAGCTAGAACATTTCACTGAAATTACGAGGAATATTTTGGACCAGCGTATGTCAGAGGGGGAAGAGCTTCAGGAAGCGGTACACTCGCAAAGATATACTAGCGAGAAAAGACTCGATTACTGTGGCCCTCGAAGCGGATGGGGGTAGCAGTAGTGAAGCCTCCCTCTCAGGACACGTGTTTGCATTAAAGATAGCTTCAAGTCCCTGCCGCCACCAACTCCAAATTGTGTTGCGACTCTCTGGCATTCGCCGTGTCAACACGACACCCTCAATCGCACCGGAGGTCCGAGAGACAAAAACAGCTGATGAACAACGCATCGGTTTCTCGCAACAGCAAACAAAAGTGAGAGCCCTCCTGAAATAGTGCTGACAAAGACGATTTTTGAATTTAAAATAACTACCAGAGAATCTTTCGTGCGTTAAAATACTGTTGCACTGAAGTTATTTCTAAAGTGAGGTTTGAATTGAATAAGTGGTTGTCAAATAATGACACTTTTGAGTGGAGTAGAAAACAGAGAAATATAGATTTACACTCATGAAAAAAATATTTTAGATTCATCAATGTTCTCATAATTCTTTACCAGAAAAAATTCTAGGTACAATAACGCTCTCATATATTTCTCCTGTTCCTTATACTTTTATTTCCAATATCCAGATCAATGATGCCTCCCATGTACAACCTGTAAAAGTAACGGAAAATAAACTTAAGGCCTTCCCACATGGAGGAAGCCCTTTAGTTGCAGGGGAACAAAAGTTTATACTGTTTGGAGAAGTTGAGTTCGTTCCAGAAATCCATTCAGATTCACAAGGTTTTGGCATTAATGACACTTCGCACCACGAGCAAAAGCTTGAGAAAAGGGTAGCATTTTCAATGCATGGCGTTACCAGGTTGTGCGGTAAGAGATGGACAATGCGCCAGGAAGGGCACCAACCAGGCGTGGAAAATGAACTCTTCGCTCACACATAGAAAAGGGCTGGGCGACGGAACGAGCATGGAACACTGCATGAAAAGAGTAGCGTACTTTATGATGGTGAGCCTCGTATACGTAACTCACTTTGTACGTCAGAATTTCAGTCCCGAAGGCAATCTCGCATGAATTTAGTTTTCGAATAAAGAATTGCAGCAAACATCTTCTCTGAAAAAGACTGCACCCAGTCACCCTAACAGAGAAGGCTAACTTCCTTTCGCCACGTACAGCACACAACACGAACATCTTAACTAATGCGACCGCAGCTGGAATGATTATTCGTAAATTTTGCTCACCTTTAATATAATTTCAACAAGGGCACTGTCACAGCAAATGCAATGGCAAATTAAGAGTGACTGCGTTTGAATTACATGCACGTAAAATTTATATTTGTTTGCGCCCTGTGAAGTAACAACGGCGGGAATACCAGAAATTCGGGTAAAAAATTTTTATTTGCACTAGAAGAACGAGGACAACTGACGTCAGGAATGCTAGCACACCGTTGAAAAAGAAGAGTTTAAATCTGCTTTTGAAGTCACCATCGATTCATGAGATATAAAATTTGGACGAATTGAAGCTAGTTGGAATTTTGTTCGAGACAACAACTAAAATTAACAACGCGCATCGCTACGGCACACTTCGGAAAATGGACTTTGCAGAGCTGCTATGACGATGATTGACAATTATTTTTTTTTAATTGGACGAGGACTTCCCCATTCACTGCAGGGAAAATTTGCATAGCATGAAAGTTTTTCCATCCAACATCATATGCAGATGGTGTGAAATCTGAAAAGTAAGGCTATTATTATAGTTCGACACGTGAATGGAAACGAACAAGAATAATGGCGAGGAAAACTTCGTTAAACTTTTAAGAATGAGATGAGCTGAGTTCTAACGCACGGTCTCCATAGGGTCCGTCTGCTAACATCGCCTAAAGAAGTAGGAAAATCTATGGAGAGACGAACAAGCAAATTCAAACCAAACAAACGGCAATAGAGAAATTCAAGTTAGGCATGTTCAGATCGAGCTACCACGCAAGATATGTATGTATAGAAATATGCGGAAAATATAACTCTTATCCCACAGTACACAATAATGCACAGATTAGTGGTTGCATGGTTCGTATCTCCGTCTCCCTTAAGAGCATCAGTATTTCATCAAAGAATCTTACTGTAAGCAAAAATTTATTCTATTTATATACTAAAAAGTAACAGAAGGAACTATACTGCACGAGCATATACATAGGATAAAATTGATGTTCATTTAATCCAGCTGCGCTGATATGCTACGGTATCGTAGGTAAGATACTGAATATCTTATTGCAAATAAATGTATTCTAAAGGAAATTAAATGTTAAATTTGGCAGAATAAGGTACGAAAGTATTTTGTTAACGTAGTTCGGATGTGAATGGTTTATTTCAGAGGAAACGACGAGGAAAATTCATGAACAACATGCTTCGCTGAGAAAAAACATTCATTTCAAGAATGAATATAGGTCGCAAGTCCCGTTATCGTTGAGGGGACTAAAAAAGCACCAAAAACCTGCTCTCCAGCATTAGAAAAAATTGAAATTGAGCTATAATGTCACCTTTTCATCGCGATTTCACAAGTGGTACAGAAGCACACCGGGGCCCAAGTGCATGAAACACACATGAAATACAACTGAGAACACAACGGAAGCTGCCCGACATGCGCGCTGAAAGCGTGAACTCAGTCAGTAGCGGCGATGCATTTGTCAACGTCAAGGATACGCTCCTCAGATAGCCTTCAATTGGCTTCTTGTCAAACAAAAATCCCTCAAAGTGAGAGCACCGACGGAATATGGAGAACTCTTCGGAAATCCTTGTGCTCACCATGCCAGGCAGGGAAAGAGAAATACGGCGCTGTAGCTCCAAAAAGTAGATTAATTCATCCACAGAATCCCTGCAAGGCTGACAAGGAAAAACGACAAGGCCTGACTCGAGAGAGGCAGACTCTTGCCGCCATTCTATTCTATTCAAAATTCAAACAACGCAAGAAAGACGACTGGCGCATGTGTAGACAGTACGTTTGGGTCAATAACAGCGCAATTTACTCGACGAAGAGTGGGATAAAAGTTTGAAGGAAACGGTTAGTAGATACGTCATTGAAAGATAGCGAAGGATTGGAGTTATTCATTCTCATTATCCACTGTCAGAGGTGTTCTAAATCAAAGAAACGAACAGAATTTTCGAGTAATTATTGGCGAGAAAAATGAAGGTTAAAGTTCAAATTTACCCGCTGTAGTTACGTTTACAAATATTATATCGAGATTCTGCGTTTTCCAGTTGATACAAAATGAACGAACACATTGAAGTAAATTTTACTCTTACACCAAATTTACGATTAATTTACAAGCTTTCTCGTCCTCTCTAATGAAATGAAATTAATACGTATGAGAACTCGTTCAAGTGTGAATATTTCATTCGGCAGAACGCTGTCCTTAACACTCTCACTAACAATTTGGTCTAATTTATCATCATTAGCACAAAGTAGGCCATCGACTTCTAGATTAGCCGGCTTCACGGATGCAGTCATGCTTTAAATTTTCACGATTCATGGCGAGCAAAGGAAATAATATTAGTTTTATGGTGAGTACCTACCTTTATGTAAGTGATGTATGCACAACGAACCTGGTTCCTCTCCACTACCAGTGAACAGTAAAGATCTGATCAATATTTGAGATAGAATATGCTGGAACAGTTCAGCATCTAAGAGACAACTCTGTGTTGACGATGAAATGAAGTCATGTGGACACATTCCATTTCATCTAAAAGAGGGAACATAAATGTACTGGCTGTCGGCACTCTGCATGTATCATGCTTTCTGTGGAGCTACTGACTGTAAAGTATCGCTCTACGCTTTAAGAAAAATACATCACAATCATGACAGCTAAAGGGAATTATTAGAAGGAAAATGAATAGTGAAATGCGATAGAAACGACCGAATGCTGTTAGAGCACCATTTTTACTTGAAATTTTGTATCGACAGCGATAACACTGAACTTTGAAGTATCATGATTAAGTTGACTTCTACATTCAAAAACAATTCGTCTTTGCTGGGATTAATAAACTTGGACAGACGTAGTTTAGGGGAGTATTATACTTCAATCAAAAGCTTTCCCTTAATTCTTCTTCACTAAAAATTTTTAACGAAATAGAATTACACGAATACTTGTTTCTCAGCCCAAGTATCAAACTTCGCCCGCACACGCGCATAGACAGTTGGTCGTGCTCAGGAAAACTATCCAGTGATGCGAGTTCAGGAAAGTGCATGGCTACCGTCAGAAAAGCAGCCCCTGAACGATCAAAAATTTAAATCAAAAAACAAATTTTTATTTCATCTTTCCATGAATCCGTAAAAGTTAAAAAGGAGTTCTCTTAGAAAAATATAATTCATGGTCACTTAGTGAATTCAGACGAAATTCATGACAAGAAGATAACACAGAGACAAAATTAATTTAAATGTCTGAAAACTGAAGATAAACTGAACACTTGTAATTCTGACACGTCAATTTCTCCTACTCATTATTATTTCAATTCACCCACCTTATGTGGAGTGAATTGTGAATTGAAGCACTATGAGGAGTTCAAATTCAAAGGAGGTTGACTGCAACTGAATTTCAAAATTGCGTTCATTTACTGCAACATAGAAGAACAACAATTCTTCCTCGTAATACGAGTGGTGGTGACGTCGAGATCGCATTAAGGCTGTTACAAGAACACTGTTTGAGAAAAGTTTTGATCTTATCCAGTAAATGACAAATGATCGCATCGATCCAAAATGACTCGAAGCGCCGGACATACGCTCGAGCTGCCGTTTTGTCTGGTGCACTACGGCTGCAAGTCGTTGGTAAACTTCAAAAACATTCCAAATAGGAACACAAAAAATAAAACTCAGCGAACTATGAGTCCAACTGGAGCTAAGGAAAGATGTGTTCTAAAGTTTCACGTCGACGAATTTTAAAAGAAAGAACAGGAGAGGCGTTTATGCCCCACTTTCGCTACCCTCACAACTCGCAATGATCATCTCAACAACTCTCAATAAGCAGATTTATGAAAATTACTTTTTCAGGTGATGACTTATAACCCGAATGCTCATATTATAGTTTCCTTAAGCGAATGAAAAATCCTAAGTATGGCGGAGGAAAGCCCCAATAGCGCCGCGGCTTTCTGAGTGCAGNATATTATAGTTTCCTTAAGCGAATGAAAAATCCTAAGTATTGCGGAGGAAAGCCCCAATAGCGCGGCGGCTTTCTGAGTGCAGCTGTGGAAGACGTTAAGCGTAGATGACGCAACCACTCTCCTCAATCGTTGATTTATGTTCACACCCGCAAGTGTCGCCGAGAAGACTCGAGAATTTTTGAGTTTAAATCAAAAGAAATAATTTTCTGCAGCACAGAATGGAAACACGTATTTACTGTATTACAAGACATGTTTTGCAATAAACTTTCTCACTGGTTTTAGATTTATCCATCGGACAAAATTTCAGGACTTTAAAATCGATGAGAAGAAAAAACAAATTTTTGCCGGAGTATTTTAAATGTGTGATGTTTAGAAGTCTAGGAAATATCACTCCTGTACGAGCCCCGTTTTAGAAAAATGTATGTAATTGAACAAATCCCACACTAAAACGTACACAAATTTCAATCATACTTTAAATGTGGTTATTCTGGGTAAAATAACTTTAACTTGGATATGAATACTCCACTTATTGTGTTTGCACAAAATTTATCATTGACGGAGCAGGAAATTCAGATTGATTTTAAGACAATGGATGAATTACCAGAGAAATAAAAGCTGGACATATTCTCCGACCAACTAAAGAAGTAAACTGTTGTTTTTATTGAAGATTAAGACTGTAAAAGTATTTCTTATGAGAAAAATTAGATGTCTAAGCTTCACTAACGTAAGAAGATAGCGTGATTATTCGGTCAAAAAATTGCGTGCCACTCTGCGTACGTTAGGCCTTGCCGAGGGTCTTTATTCGAAAGAAAATAAGAAGCGCACACTGACGCTACTAGTATATTTTGGGTGCGGAAGAATTCTTCGCACTCAGCAGTTAGACTCTGTCTCTGGACTTGCTCGCTACCACTGCAATACAGTGACGATGAATTGTACACGAAACTCCTGAAATATTTGTAGAAGCATGCAGCACTTCGTCTAGGACCAGAGGCTTGGCCGAAACTTTTAGTCGCTAAATTTGCGAAATTTATTTTCTTTTTTGTAGTCACTGTCTTCTATTGAAGTAATCTTCTCGAATCTTCTGTATTGTTGTTTGTTAATCATTATTCATTTTCCAAAACATACATCCAAAAACCAACATACAACATAACATATTTCCAGGAAAAATTTGAAAGAAAAATCCCTATAAGACATTTGACAGTAGATGTAATCTGCTATATGTAACCTTGGCAACAAAGGATATTCTTTTATGTTTGCTGCAAAACAACTTTTATCAAAAATAATATTCATTCAAATGCTGTTATCCAGTAAATGGTATTCAAGAACGGTCTCGAAATGTGTATATTTTGATCGCAAATGGTGCTTCTTCTTCAAATTCACAGGAACTCAAATTCGAGTCTCAAGTTCGCATAAACAGAAGTATGATGGGCCGAAATTCGGATAACGTGAACCTCTCTGACTTGTGGTTGTCGAATTTTACGAACTGAACCCGGGTTCGAATCTGATATCACGAAAATACTTTGATATTATAACCAAATGAAGTAAAGACCCACAAAATTCCCTACGATTCGCGTTCTAGAGAAATGAATGGCAGGAAGAATCTTGGGAATAGGAGATGATCATTTAGAAAAAATACTTCATAACAAGAAATTGAACAAATTTTAGGGACGCTGATTAGAAGCACAGAAACTAACTACATTATGAGCCAAACAGGCNCCCTACCTTTGTAGCTCTTCTCTTTCTTCCATGAATCGACTCACAAATTGAACTATGAATTTTCAGTTTTCAGTTGCAGCGAGAAAAAATTTTAGACAGCGAGTCAGACACTACTGCACTAAAACTAACGTTTGGACAGCGAGTCAGACACTACTGCACTAAAACTAACGTTTCCTTAGTTACCTAGCAATGGGAAAGTAGCAAAGCCTGCATCGGAAAAAAACGCGTTACCCACTGAGAATTTTGAAGGATAGGTTAGAAGGAATGGACAGTACTCGAAAATATTCATTCTAAAAAGAAACCACGACTCGACTCTATAGAGAGCTAAGGAACTCGAGTGGATGTCAGAAGATTGCTGTATCTTGAAAATTAACCAAGATTTTCCTTAAAAACAAGGCTTCAAATGAACATCCTAGAGAAATTGGAGGAAATTCCTGAGGGCTAAAAATTCGTAGGGTTCCGCATACTTCGGAGTGTTTCAGCGTGACGGGTAAGCTAATTTAATCTTGTACACGATTATTTCTAAACACATAATATGTGCTTATGAAAAACAACAAAAAGACATATTACCAACTTGTTTTGATATCTATGATGCTTCCCTACATGAAATTAGAGCGCACGAGGAGAGGAAGTCCATCATTTTAATAAAAAGGACGATTAGTCAATTTTGAGTGGAGCTGGCGAAGACGTTGGCTGTTAACAGCGCATCCACTCCCCTCAACTGAGGACTCCCCTCAACTGGAGCATGCAGTCCATACAAAAAATGTTCACACTTTAGTGCAGGGCTCCACTATCTATTTTAAAAAAATGGAAAATCCCCATGACAATTTTCTTAACTATTTCAATGAATATGTGAATCAGTACCAATGCATTGAACAAGCGTGCTCACATATAACAGAAAAAGCTATTTCTGTAATCGCTCTCTACCAGGACAAACTATATAAATATTTCTTGACTTTCGATGGCAATCGTGAGTAATGAATAAAACGTAAGTTGCAGTGAAGACAAAGTTAAAAGAACTTTCCAGTGCTGATGTCCATGCAACGAGAATTCTTTTTCAGAAGCAACGAACTATGCCAGACCTTGTGACGTCAAGCGGTTCTCTTACAGCGACTGCGTGAAGCTCTACAGTGGACATAGTGGGCATGAGTGAACTACACCTTTTTAATTTCTATTTAAAATAAGTCAAGT
>VOMN01038177.1:0-35251 GCA_014899125.1 Orchestia grillus
TCAAGTATGCAAGACCATTTATGACAGAAAAGGACATACTTGTGGAGTGCGTTTCACAAAGGACTCTGAATTTTATAGGTGAATAACAGAAACAAATTCAGATAAACTAGTTTTCCTTTGTATATCTCGTATTAGTTTTGTCTCACGTTATGATACAAAACGCAATATCTGTCATATATTCTGTCACACCGAGTTCGCATGCATTTATGCGCTCTTTTAAATTGCGAGTTCGCGCCCTCTATGGGACACCTGTGTTCTATTACAGATGACCGGCGTCCGGACGAACTGAGTGTGGGGAGCGAAGGGCGGAAAAAATGTCGTTTGAACTTTCATCGTATGAGCTGGCTCGGGGCAGTAAAGGATGTAGCCAATGAAATGGTGCGCGCAGGCGAGTACATTTATTGTTCTGAACGTGACGCGGTCTCTCGGAGATAGAGGGAGTGGACTATCATCGGGACGAGGACAAAATGACACTTTATATGAGTTCAGAATGGCGGTAATTATTTTTTATTACGTTTACCCGGAATTTTTTGTATTTTATGTATAACTGTGAATTGAGTTAATTTTCCTAATTCTGTTGTTAAATACAGGGGCTGTCAGAGTGTTAAAAAAACTCATTTTTTAACGCAAAAAAAGTTCACCTATCACCAAAACAAAATTTTTCGTACTGAATTGCTGATTCTTAGAGTTTTCAACGTTTACATTCATGGTGTGAGAACAAAACGTTAAACTTTGCATGACTTTAACTCTAAGTTGTGAGCTTTACAGCATTGCTTGAACAGATGACCATTGACTCAATAATACCAAAGTTTTAAACATTCCATTTATTAATGATACGTTTGCAGCACCCTCCATTTAAATTAAATTTTCCATCAGCGACGGCAGGCCTTGTTCCTTAATTACAAGCTCATGAAAGAAGCTTGTTCTGAGGCCGTTGCCTAGGAGCACCATCTTGTTGCCGTGCATTAACGTCAGCTGCGACAAACACTCCCGGCAATGAGGTTTGCGTGCATAATTATTCTTGTCAACTTTTCCAACACATTTCATCGTTAGCTAATGGGAACGTTGAGTCGCTTACAGTAATTAGTTGTCTCTTGATATAATTATCTAGGGTACGCAATCATATTTGGGCAAATATTTAGCGTTCTCAGTTTATTTTCATCATTAAAATTAGTAGAGGCAGACGCTCAGCATAGGACTTAAATTGGAGTTTATCCTAACCGAAACTATGCTATGTAGAATTCATTTATTCACCCTTGAGAAATTAATACGTAAGGCAAAGCTTTCAGAGAGGCAACAATAGGCCACGTTTAGTCGTGCGTCAAAAACTGTCACTATAGTACGCACCGTAAAATAATCATTCTTAAAATAAACAAAATTATTTACCTTCATCATACCCAAAAATCAATTCTTCTCTTTTCGTAATGAGCAGACCTGAAATCCCTCCGCTTTCCGCAGAGCGAGAAGATTTGAAATGTCAGTCTTTCTCACAAAATGCTTCAAGGTTCGCGTTCACAAGGCCATTTCTAAAAGCTTGGTCAGAATTTTTCAACGATTGAACTCCCAACAACGCCGATATGAAAAAAGTTTTTGATATTTGAGCTCGCGTATCAAATGAGGCAACTTTTGCTTATAATTCCGGCCGGATTCAGTAATTGGCGTGCCTGACTACTCCAGACTTGTAATTGAAATTTTGAGATCCCCGTAGTATGTGCGCGCATGTTTTTATTTCCGGGACGATTGTACCTGGAGTATTTGCTTCATTTAACGGTCCTGCCTTTTATCTTAACTGACTGAAACCAAAGAACCTTTACCTGCATACCCACATTTGTAACACAATATTGATCATTCCCGATCGCTGATGAGAATAACTCAGGCGCTTGCGGAAAAATGAGCAATAAAATTTCTTAGCTGCTTAATTCGTTCTGAAAGATGTGGGATGTCAGCCTGAGAACAATTTGAGGGCCTTCTCTTCTCGCTGTCTACGGTCAACAATTTTATTTGTGTTGGACGAGGAGGTAACGCGAAGTGGGAAGTCCTTGGGAACTTCGGAAAAGTTGCTTCTCTTAGAAGTTTGGGAGCAGGTCAGGGCAAGCGCTGGTTTTGTGTTCGAAGTCCACCAAAACCTTGAAGCTGTTCAAAGAAATAAATTACCTTGCAATTTTAACTTATTTGCACGGAATTTGCAGCTATTTGCACGTGGTTTACAGGGCAATTATCACTCGTGAGATCAAGTGATAATCACTATCATGATTCTTTGCAACTAAACTTCTAACTTTCAACCAAGTGCTTTGCTGAAGGTATTTGTACATTGCATCAAACAACGTTGGAAGATTATGAGTGGTCTGTCAGCCGTGTTCTTAGCTGTGCTTGTTAAGTATCTTCGTTTTGAAATTAAGTCTCGAATCCTTTGAGTGAAATTTTTTCTCGAGAACTTGTAAATGCTTTGTGTAGAACGGAAAAGGAATTTCAAAAATATTTGGCTTCGAAAAACAGGAGAATCCAATCCTGAAATATTACTTATGGGTGCTTTCACGTAAGTACATCTGATTAAGTTTCTTTTCATTATACATATGTCACTTACAAATTTTCCTTTTTTTGAGGTTCCTCGTGTACTGAGACAAAATGGGGTGCATTTTCACATACTAATGCGCATCATCGTTGTCACAAAATCCACGCATGAATGAATATTATAATTACATTATGACACGTTTCCTTGACTCATGTGACAGTATGACAGATAAACTTCAAATACACAAACAGTTACGGATTTAGCGTAAGTCTACGGTGTTTTATAAGAAGATTTAATTTACTCTGACTACTTATCAAAGTTATCGATGGATTCAAAACATACAGCATACAAAATTTCTGTAAAAAACGAATATTTTAAAGCTTCGGTGCAAATTGGTGCTATCCAACAATACATAACTTGTGATTCTATTTCTACAAAACGGCTTTAATTATATACGTGCAGCTGTTCAATACTTCATTAAACATAAGCTTAAATTCCACTATATTACTGAGTGTTGCTTCGTGTCATTACGAAGAGAATCACTTAACCATATACACCCACTCTCACTCATCGCCTACCGTTGCAGTTCTGAGCTGACGAGTGGAACCTGATACAACTAGATGTGTAAAGATTTTTCTGAATATGATACCTCGGAAACGCTGGAATTTGTTTGAGCGCTACGCTACAGGTAACTCTGAAACGCCACGACATTAGGCAAGTTGTGCGGAATTTTCCTTTCCCGAGAAAAGAACTCTGATCCCGGGTTTCGAACCGAGGACTTCCTGACTAGGAGGCAAACACGCTTTCACTTTAGCATCGGAGCGACTCTCCTGCGCTACAAAAAATGTAACCAAGTTCGGTATTTGACCGTTCAAAAGAATGATCTCATTATGTCATTGGACGACTACAACCCGTTCCAAACTTTTACGCATGAGCCTCTTTTTGTCTAAAAATTAAATTACTTAGATTTGAACAACGAAATTTTGTAGAAATGTTGGCATCGTTAGCTTGCGCATATGTGCGACTTTGAGATCATTTATGTGCAGTGGCAAGCAAACTAGAACAGCCCCATTGTTAAAGGAGCGGGACACGCTTCTGTACCTTGCCAGTTTTCAGTTAAAATAAGTCGCCGTAAGCGCCTTAATGACCAAGAAAAGGCGAACATTGGGTCTAAATTAGCTGGTGATGAGTGTGGGAGAGATATAGTCGCTACTTTGGGCCGTGATGGTCGTATTCTGAAGAAGAAAGAAGTATCTCAGCAGTGCTGAAGCAAAATCAGAAAGGTAAGATAAGAGAAAATGCAGGATACTGTCTAAACATGATTTGTCCATAGTGAAACGAAAAATAGGTAGGGGCCTCACTCAAGGAACAAGAATGTCTTCGATATTTTTGGAATAGGCCATTAATCGAAAACTACTTGATATCAATTGCTGAGATGTATGACAAGATACGTTATGCTCGATATAAGAACTCCTCTGAAGTAGATACATAAGAAATCTCGATTTCAATGAGCAAGAACATCAGCAAAATTGGATTTTAGACGCGTCTTCATCACTGATTAGATACTTGCTGCCATCAACGGACCTGACGTGTGGAGCCAGGTTGAGTTCCAGAAGAGGGTCCCCGCTCCCAACGCCTTCGTTTTCAACAAAGAGGAGGAAACGTTACGATGTGGGCAGGAATTGTTGGCAATGAGTTAGTGAGTCCTTTTAGAATCCCTGTACGTGTACAACTGAACTTCCTGAAGTAGGTGGTTGTTCCATGGCTTCGGAGGAGGTCTCTTACTAACAAAAAAGTTTGTTTTGTGCATAAAAATACACCATCATAAGCTTAAGAGGCTACAGTAAAATTCTGTAAAATCTTGGGTTCAAAGAAGGCCGAATGATGAAATGTTCAGCGCGTTCCAATGACCTGAACCCTATTGAGAACCAGTGCCCACTGCTTAGTAAGCAACGTCTGGGGACGCCAATTTTTTGCAAAGGATCTTGCATGGAATGAACTTGAAACTTGTGCTAAAATATTACTGCAAATAAAATTGAATATTTGACAAAATCCATGGGCAGACGTTGTTATTGTTGAAGCACGTAGAGATTACATTGATCGTTAATATGTTTCCCGTAAATTGTTTTAAATAATGTTAGTATTAATACGTTTGTAATGTTTAAAACTCATGTCAATATCCTTCGTAAAGCTTAATATTTACAAACTCCTGTATTTTATAAAGTTTTCAGAACAAGATACAAAATTGTCGCTCGGTTAAAGTTAAATTAAATACATTTGAAATCTCACTTAATATCGGCCTGATAGATATAAAACTCTTACATAACAATTGAAACCTTACATTGTGAGCGACTTGCAAAATTTCGTAATGAATGATGCATTTTTTAGTTGATGGTTCATAAAAAACGATCCTACACAGAAGCTTAGCACAGACTGTATATCAAGTTTTATTTTCACTTTTCTAACATACTCGGCCACGTTTCTTTCAGGCTATATTAAAAAATGATAATAATCTGCTAAAGTATTATTGTGCTTATCGTGTCAGTGGTTAGCAAGCAAATAGCAGAACGTCTCTAAGTGGTTCTACATCGAAGAGCCCAAATCAGTAACCTGAGGGATAAATTTTGCTCGGCACGATTTCGCACGCATTCATGTCCTTCATGGCCCATTTTCCAGAAGTTTAAACTCAACATAATTTAAGCTTAGAATTACCAAGTGACAGTGTCCACGGGAACGAAGTTTGATAGTTATATGAAGTAAGTTGAACCTATATGATAGTTATATGAAGTAAGTTCTTCCTATATGAAGCAAGTTCTTCACTGTTGGTACAGTACTCTATTATTGTGCCGTGGGTAGTCTAAGTCTCAATCATTTAACGCAAATCATTCGTGAAAATCCAATGCTGCTTCCCTTCTGCGGGCGAATAGGTAAGCTCAGAGCAATCGGTAAAGCTGAAGTGGAAGCTTAATCTGGAAAGTGGAGCAAAAGAAAATTGCAAAATTCCGAGTTATGCAAATTCTCGTTCAAAATTCATTTGTTTCTTTTTAGGAAAGTCATGCCAGTTCCTAAGCCTCAGGTGTGGGTCAATGATAAAACACTGAATGGTTAGAATATACGAGCAAGAGACTGAGATATCTCCAAAATTCTTACGTGCCGCATCGCGTTTTGCCTCCTAACGCTCAGCACGCAGGCGTGCGTAAGTCGCCAATTTGGCAAGTCTCCTCTGATGAGCCCTAAAGAGCGGAGCACGTCTTGGGCAATCAAAGTTTTTCAAGACCATTTAAGCTTTCTCTTCACAAATTTTAAAAAATCCCTCATGTGCCTGAGACTTTCGTTAACCCCGGAAGAAGACACCTCTGAAGTACGGCGGCTTTATTAGGAACTTTTCTATCTGTGCCCTATTTTTTCAGGGCAGCAAAAAGTGATTGGTCGCTGTGCGCACTGAACAAATTAGGCTCCAACATATTGCATAGGCTCATGCTAACTTCACTAGTACCTTAAAGCTCTTTGTGGTATTACTTACTTAATATGTTCTCTCTAAAGTATAAGTAGATGTAAGGATACTTCGCTTACGTATACAGGGTGTTTCACGAAAAAGTGTTCAGATTTTCAAATATTTATTACTCTTTAAGTATTGATCTAGAATACCTGAACTCCATTTCATTTTCAAGCGTGGAATGTTCAATCTTATCGATTAAATTGATTTTTAGTCATAATAAGAGTTTAAGAACTTTTATGCAAAAAGTAAGGTTTTATTGCACATTGTTTTATTAAAAGTGTAATCACTAACTTCATTGGCTTGAGTAAAGATGATTGTCAAAGCAGGAAAAAAGACGGTATTTTCAAATGGAAGACATTTATTTTCAATCACAACGCAATTTTCAATTCCAGTCCATATTAGTCAAATAAAGGCAAATAAATTGAAGAAACAAAAAAGTGTTTTTATTTTCGAAAAACACATATAACGCCATTTTGTCATAGGTATACATTAATTGCCCTCGATCTACTGAACAACTTAAAGATGCAATTTGTCAAGAAATTACTGCCATTCCACATGAAATATCCCGCCGAGTTATAGACAACTTTTGTAACCGTCTTCGACAGCGTGTGGACAATAATGGATGCCATTTGACTGATTTAATTTTTAAAACATAATGAAACAAAATGTCAATAGATGTACTTTTCGAAAATAAAAACAATTTTTTGGTTCTTTACTTCATTTGCATTGAATTAAACCTACAAATGTGTCAGATCATTTTGCCTGACCCTGTACTATGCCTAAACCTCATCGTTCGCAATTTCTTAGTTTTGGTTAGTTCGACGTCTGTGCTGTCAATTTCGAGCAGGAAACTATAAATTATACCCACATAACTACACTATATTCTATTTTATGTTTTTGTGCGAACTATGCAAAATGGTTCACACTAACAAGACCCTTTTAAGCTACGGTGCCTCGAGTAAGAATCATTTTTCAGGCTTGCGGCTTTTCATTCTACGTCGGAAAAAATGGGACATTTTCCTGGCTTCCAGATTTCTTCGAGAATTTCGGGTTAGTATCGTGGTTTGCTTTTACAGGATTCGAATTTATCTTCATGGGTTCCCGTACAGCGAAACTGCAATCTTCCTGAGGGGATCTGTTGTTACCAGCTCCTCAATTCATACTGGGCGATTTGATTTTACATTGATTTGTAAGTAAGAATAACAGCGATCGGTCTCGTCTTGTTTTTGAAACAGAGAAGTTGGCGCATTCAATCGCTCACTCTTTTGCTGACATTATTCACAATAAATTGCACCGTCATTTTGAAACACTCCTCGTTCATCTAAACTTTTTTGAATTATTCGCCGCCTCGGTCAGAAATCGGGTGTGATTGGTGCTGCACTCTTCGGTCGTACGTGGGTATTGTTCTACGATCATTCTAAAGTTTTCCTCATTATAGCTAGAGACATAATTTATTAAAACATCTATTGGTAATTGTGCATCTCTACGCGGGCACAATTTACCTGAGAAAGATTTTATCAGTGCAGTACCTCTACATGGTGGCTTATTCTCCATTCATTTCCATCTTTTTAGGAGAATGGGCTTGTAAACATCAATTCTTCTCTGAACAGATCTTTGAATGTGTAGCGCGCGTTTCGTGTTATTCAAAGGACTGCTCAACGGAGCTGTTGCTCTTCATGAAACATGCATTTTCTCTGATACACCCTGAATTGCCGTGCTGCCGAGGCGATCTTGCAGTCATTTGTCACGAGCCTCTCGAATGGAACCAGCTGAATAGTTTTTATATCGCTTACAGTACGAAATAATTTGACTTTCCATGCCTCAGGAACAGGACTACGAGTATAATCGCATCTTTTTCAGTCGATGAATAAATTAAAGACCGTATCTCGATATAAATTAAAATGAAAACTTAAGTTCATGCTCAATAAAATTTCCGAAAATTCAACTTCAGTTTTGTACAACCTGCAAAAAAATTCAATTTTACAATTTTTCTTAAACGGCTAAGAGACACAGACGCGTGATGGCGTACGCTCGTTGTGCAGGCGGTTGAATTTCTTATCGAAATATTGGAGAAGTCTTCGCAGTCAGGAGACGAAAAAATTCACCGTGACGCTACGAGCAAGGGATTGGATAATGGATTATTTTTTAAGCATACTCTTGTGTTCTGGAGAGAAAAACCTGGTTCGAACAGCGTTTTTAGAGCTCCGATAAGCTGGTCCAGAAAATGTCCCCAATTCTAGCTTGACATGACGAAGAGTGAGTGTATACGGACTGGCTGTTTTTGTTATGTTGATGCCCCTAGCAGCTGCACTGCGTGTAAAATTCAACTGCAGCCAATTGTAAGCAAAGAATGACATATTCGAAGGCATTATCAATACTTTTACGTCTGAATTACGATGCAACTAAAATAAAAAGGGTTGCAAAATAAAAATATGATGCCAGATATCACAATGACACTTGCCACTCGCGTTTTGTGCGTAGTGGAACGTGTCGAAATCGTCACGCTCGGCAGTCGCCCGAATTCTACGACGGTTGTGACGTAGCGAGCCACGTTTCTGAACGTTGCGAAATCGTTGCGATACTCGGCGTTATGGGGTTAAGGTGAAAAATATTCCTCTTATCTCCTGACATAAGATGAAAATAAAATTGTGTGTTACTTAATTCGAATGAAGTTAAAGTTTCCAAAGATAAGTCAAATATTTAAAATAACTCAATCTCAAGTGATTGATATGATCCATCACTCTGCGCAAGTCATGAAAATATTCGAGTCATTTTTATGGAAAACACGCAAGCATAATTTGGAGTCATAATTTTCTAGCACTTAGAAGAACCTCTGAACATTTTTCCTAACGCCCCTTGACTACGTGAGATAAAAAGTCAATCGAGAGTATTCGTTTTTTACGAGATTCCTTTGAACATAAAATTGAGCGATATCCCGAATAGTCTCCCCCAGTCGTTTCGTGAAGAGCTCCCGTGACCTGGATCAGCATCAGTAACTTCTGAGCAGCGTCCCTGTTTCTCCCGCGCATTTGTCCTGCCAGGAGACCACTGAACTCTCAACGCGTGTTAAAGATGCTAAGTTTGAGTGCATGCATCGAAGATAAATGAAATATGTTAAAGTCAAAGCAGGTACAATCGAAGCCAGTTCCTAGAAAGAAAATGACGTCGTAGACGTCAGGACAGCGGAATCTACGGCAAGACGAAAGGTGTGGGAGAAGAATGGTGGCCAGTACGGACTCATGCGCACTTTTCTTGTCGGAAGATCTCTGAGCCGTGAAGATAATGAAGCCAAAGCAGGTACCAGAGACGCATCAAATCAACATAAATATTCCAGGAGAATGCGTACAGGGGTCGTTGTCATTAATCATGTTGGCAAGATATTTCCCCACTAATCGTGTAAACGCAATCTGACGTCTGTGACTGTGTTAACAAGGTCAGTCGTCTGTGACGGTGTGAACAAGGTTTATCTTCGCTGGCAGCGCTAACAAGATCGGTTCTTTTTGAGAATTGTGACTGAAAATGTTCTCGTCGTCGGAGATGAGAAAGTCTATCCTCTAATTCAGCACGTAGAGGGTCCATTATGTGAGGGAGATTCAACAGCACTAAACTTGAATTCGAGGCATAAACTTAACTGTTCACAACAGAGTCAATAATTGAGAAACTCTGTTCACCAGAATCTCAGCAATTGAATACAAATAATCACCGCACATTCAGCAACATAGGACACTGGCGTTCTCTGCCCAGTCGTCGCGCGGTCAAAGCTCGACAGACCTTCTCTGCTCCATCTCCTGCTCCTCCTGAGTCGAGAACCCCGCACGTCGCGTAACTGAGCGCTCTGTAGAGTGCTTCTGGAGCGTTTTTTCTGATGGATGCTTCTACAGCGTTCGCTCCCCTGCTGGGTTGCTTGGTGTTGCAGAGGAAACGCTCGTCTGTGGATTTGGGGGAAATCTTGCTGTCCGTTTGAATGAAAATTCTAGTTTGTTTGACAATTTCAACCCATATTGAAATAGTCAATCCATGTTTTATTTTGCGACTTCTGTCCTTTATGCTTTTCAAAGTCATATGGATTTTAAGTTTCATTTCGCGCAATGCAGATGCAAACAATAACTAACCAGAATGTTTTAAACAACGTTTGTGGGTTTCCGAGAATTGTCGGGCCGACGATAATTGATTCTATTCATTTTTTATAACTGGCCTCTAACGAGGACACTGGTTTTTAATGTACATAGATATGAATTTCAACCCATATTTAAAAGACATAGTAGCTCGTGGAAGAACGAATCATGAACACTACCGGGGTTTTCCTTACCTGCAGCGCGTTAACAGGTACTTGTCCGCTCGGCCATCCAAGCCTGTCGTCCGCAGCTGAGTTCAATTCCGCCGTGTGCTTTTGCAAGGTCTGGTGAGAGAAGGAGAGCGAGTTAATTACTGGAGAGGTGGCCGAGTGTTGTGGCTGGGGCTGGGGGAGCGTGCGCCGCGTCACCACTTCTACGTGGCTGGCTTCTGTTAGAAACAAACTTGCAGCCTTCTCCTGCTGTACTGCTGAGGGGCTGGTTTTACAGTGAAGAAATGTGTCTTACGAATAAGAAATGCCAATTGCAAGTCAATGAGAAAATAGCAAATGCTAGTTTAAGAATCAATGACAAAATTGCAGATGTTAGTTGCAAGGCAAAGAGAGAAATGTAATTGCTAGTTCGCGAGTCAATGACAGAATGGAAAATGTTAGTTTGCAAGTTAATGACGAAATAACAAATGTTAGTCGAGAGTTAATGACAGACTAACAAATATTAGTTGCGTCAGTGGCATGGCAAATAGCCAATATTTGTCGCAAGTCCCTGACAGGATAGCAAATGACAGGTGCTAGTGAAAGAAAGAATAAAAAATATTAATAGCGAATTTATGAGACTATAGCAAATGTCTGATACAAGTAAACCAGAAATCAGGTACGATTCGGTAATTTCGTTAGTCAATGACGTTAAGTCAGAATTGGTATCAAAATCAGAATTGGTGATATATTGTACCAAAATAATAGTCTTGAATAAGGGCTTTCGTGTATTAAAGACTTGTGAGTTGCGGCACTGTAATGAACGTTTTTATTTTCACAGGAAAATTGCTTTTAGGAAATTTGTATTTTTTTAATTTTCAATGCTTAGGCATTTTTTTCACTTTATAAAACGATTTCGCTCTTCCCTCGGCAATACTGTTAAAAGATACTGAACCGACACGCAAATTACTGCTCACTTCAGAATCGTTTTTAATGAAACGTCGAGCTGCCAACATATTTAAGACCTCAACAGAAAGCAAGTTTTAGTTAAGAAAGTAAAATAGCAAAACGAAGTATAGAGCTTTTCAAATAAATGACTTCAAATGAACTGCTTCATAAAAATATATATGGCACGAAAAGAAAGTATTCATCCATTTTTGCAAAACAATTTTGTGCACAATAACCATAGTATTTTTCTGGTCACATCCTCTGAATTACTTTTAGAACATCCTAGATATTTTGAGAAGAAAATTCAACTTGGTTCGCCACAGAACTAGACGGTTAGTTACAGAGATGCCTTTGTAGCATCCAAAAACCTAAAGGACATTATGCTGAAAGTCAAAGTCGTCTCAGAATATCTACAGAATATCTCAGAATAGGTAAGCTCCATTCTCTAGAAATATTGCGCAGAAAAATTTCTACCGAGATTATCGTGCCATACTCTACTGTTGGCCGAATTTTTCCTCCGTGTATTGAGTACGGCTCAACTGTCAACTCCCAAGGCCAGGCGCTGCAAGGAAGATTAGTTTTCGGTCTCGTCGACTTTAGATAAGGAAAATTAAATATAGGCCCATGACGACTCGCACGGACTTAAAAACTGATCTGAAAGCATGCGGAAGAGAACTGAGTGAAAAAATCATCAGTAGAGAATTTCACAACAATGTGATCAAATGTTTAACACCCCGTAAAGCTCCCATGCTGTACAGAACCGCGTTGTAAGTCATCTAATAGCTTTGTAAAAGAACACTTAAAAAAGGACAAGCATTTTGGAGACTGTTATTTGGTCTTAACTAAGAAAATAAATACTAAAGATGCGACTCGCAATAAAATAATTTTTTACGAATGAATTATTAAATCAATAAAAATGGACACTTCGACCAACATTCGAGGTCACTCTAGGCCAACTGTACATAAATATTAGCAATCACCGAATCATGGAAATATTGTTTAATAATGCATTTTCACTTCGAATTATTCACTGAAATGTTTAATGGATACGCATTTTTACTCTACGAGCTAGCAGCTTACGGCAAGTATTGTAGTATGAAGCTAACGTTCGGAGAGGCTTCTAAGTCATCTCATTTCCTGTTTTTCTTCTTTTAGCGAATCACCGCCTGCCTGAACGCCTATGCGAGGCTCAGTATTTGCAGAAATACGATTTTTCAGAATTCCAAACGGTGGATTATCAAGCCTATGATGTATTTCCTGGAGGATTGAGGTAGCTAAGCCCATAGTCTATCACAGCTTAACCCTAATTTATTGCAATCGCAGTCAGACTCAATATTTGATTTCGTAAGCTGTTTTAAAAAAACCGTCTTCAGCAAGCGTAAGAAATCCTCAATTTGGATTTTGGAAAATATTTGGGTCAGGAATTGGCACACAATTCCTCATGAATTAGCATTCGCGTGACGAGTCCGGAAAGTTTGGAGATAAACTACAGTTATTTGACTTCTACAGCTCTGTTGTGCGGAATATTCTGTCTTCGTCACACTCGTATTCTATCTGCTTGGTTGACCTTTGCCACAGCAGCGGTTCGGTGTTGAGTCTCAAGAATAGAAAAGGACTTTTGGCACCTCTGAGATGTTTTCGGTGGTCAAATCGCCAAGGAATTTTTTTAAAATCAGAATAACCTGTTCTAACGAGGTGTTACTCCCATTTTTTTAGTTTACCAGCAATTTTTGACTGAAAAATCACCGTGCTATCAAAGTCATCCTTCTCCCTCGCTGAGAGTCGCTGAGACTTCCGTGCTCACGAAAATATGATGACCAGAATAGAAATAGGCTTCGTGGCTCTCCATAAGTTATCTCCGCCAGGAGATCCCTGTTTGTACACTGGCACTAACTTTTTGATTATTTTCAAGCCTCTGACCTTTGAAATCGGAGTAGCGACGAGAGGTTTCCTGCAACTGGCCGCCTAGAAAAGTTTTTCCTGTTTTTGTTTTCCATTTCGTGGAGCAGCGAAGTTCAGGTTTGCACTCCTAACTTGGCTGGTAAATTTCAGGGCTTGAGAGAAGCACATTGAGTCTTCTAAAACTGTCGGAGGGAGAGTTTCGCCGCTTGCTGCAATTTTTTGTTAGTTTTTCTTCTCTTGGGCATAAAATAATTCAGAATCTTCCATTTTGGCCAATCGTCTCTGTACGCAGCGTCGAAAATACGGCAGTACTTTCTTCAAAAGAGTTGACGACACTGTAATTGTTTTGCCTTTTTTGTTCTTTGATTGAAAATTCACATTTCATTTTATCACAATGATTCACCTCGAGTCAGCTTTTATCACAGAAATTCCAACCTCAGAACGCATTCGCTCTGAGCACATAAATTTTAGCTTGAGGGACCCATAAGTCACTGCGCGGCCTCTAACACTGAAACCACATTTCTCTGCCAAATGCCATGTAAGAGCGGGAGTGCGAACCTTCAAACTCACGGCCTGGATACCTCTACCAAAACTCTATAATTCTAAGGAAGATATGAAACGGTGACCTCAAGTGGGACATTCACGGCAGAACAATTCGAGTGTGAGCACAAATTTCCTTTGCATTGGGGGACTTGATCATTCAAGAAAGTTTTCATAATTGACAGCATTTTTCATTGTCTCTCTCTAGCGTACAAAGTTGCTGAAATGGAGAACTCAACTCCATAGTTAACACTCGTTTAACCATACGTGTTCTACGGATGAAGTTTTAATTTTTCGTTAAATTTTCATGGGTTATTTAAGTTTATCAGATTTACGTTAAGTTGTTACCACCTCGTCCTACGACAATGAAGTAAGTAACTCCTATGTAAGCCATGCTTTTGATTTGTGATTTAGCTTACACCTTTCTCAAAAAAATATTTTTACTGACGCATGACCGAAAAATGTCAAATTTTTATACTTGACTGCTGGCTTTGCCATTAGCCTCTTATTCCTGTTGTATCCTTTGCACACTAGAAAGGAATAATGACACAGGACTACGGTGCCTCATCAAGGAACATTACGCTTTTTGTAAGCAAGCATCACAGCATGTCATCTTTTCTGCAGTTACTTGGTTACTACGTTTTAGTCTGGATTTTATAAGAACTGCGAAAAAAAATTTATATCATGTTGCAAAGCAGGGGCGTTAGTGAACCACAATGCAATTTTAGTTAGCCCATAGGTACGCGTAGAAGGCACAGAATTGATGCGTTCTCGGAACTCTATTATAACTTAAACAGGGGTCGTATACCTGAAGACGTGTCAATATCATTCTATGTCTTGTCCCAAGATCAATTCCTGGCCCCTGGAAGTTTTAATTATTCCTCGCGAGTCGTAAACTAAAATGACGGGCATCGTCCCAGCCTCGAGGCCGTCTTGTAACCGCGCAGGGACTCCTCGAGTCTTAGGTATACTGATCTCCACAGCTGCGTTATTTCAGCAAGCCTTTATTACACTGTCTTGCTAGATGAATACCATCACCTGCTCAAGGGTTTGAGCTGCGAACGATGCGAGTTTAGAGTT
Source organism: Orchestia grillus (assembly GCA_014899125.1). Classification (NCBI taxonomy): domain Eukaryota; kingdom Metazoa; phylum Arthropoda; class Malacostraca; order Amphipoda; family Talitridae; genus Orchestia; species Orchestia grillus. Next base: position 14,746 of record VOMN01038177.1, read on the forward strand.
CTAAAAGTTAATTTTGTTGTCAGACTCTATACTTAGAACTATTTCCCGCTCATGAATTTTATTCAAGAACATTGAGCGGTATTCACCGGCTATGTTTTCTAGTTGGATAAAGTTTTTTCCATATGAGGTACAAGTCACTTATTCTATTATTTTGTGAGTATTTCTCAGCCTGCAACGTGAGCATTCGGGTCATATTGCTAGAAACGCAACACATTTCGTATACTTGTAATCACGTTTTGAAACTACCAACAATGAACATGTTCTATGACAGTTCCGTTTGCCTAGCCGCCCTCAGAGGGAAATAGAGCCTTGACACCGAACGCCCCAAAACTGCACCTTGCACAGGTCGTCCCGACACTCAGCAAAATTTCAATGTGAGAGTTACGTTCCAATTCCTCGTTTCCGATCGTTTTGTCCCGTATTTTTGAAGATAAAAATTTACCTTCTTAGATATCCGAGAAAATTTGCATAAAAACGCACTATGACGTCGCTTTTATAACCTCAGAGTATTTCATATTTATCAAGGGTTATCCGCAGATTTAATAGCGTAGCGAGGCTCTCGAAGCGCTCCAGACCGCAAACTCCTGGCAAGCCGGCCATTTTGCCCTCATTTTATATCTGACGACTCACCTCACTTTTCGGCTCTTCCCGTCTATAAAACATTACAAATTTATTTGCAATGTTTTATGACACTGATATTGGAAAAATCTACCTCAAGCATTTACAGAGATGTTCATGCTTTTGAAACTTTAATTTGCTCTTCACTTGAAACTGCTGTTCAAACCAATGTTTTCATCCATTGTTTTTTAATGGATATATCATTATCAGGACCGAGTAAGCCAGAACGAGGCAACAGGCGATGTCTTCATATTAAAAAATTACCTTGAGCTCATGGCGGGTCAGTGCAGTTTTTACTGCCAATTGTTGCTCGTTTCAGTGCCTGTGGCAGCTGGGAGCCCCCGCTGCTGTCATAGAGTGAGCGCTCGTTAGTCATGCAAATGGCGATGATTTCATGAAATTTTTCTTTCATCGAGCGATGTCCTGAGCTGGAAATGGGTGTTGTCAATTTTTGCCTTGCAATGGCATCTCTTTAAAAACTGGTGTTCTCATAATTAAACTGTAACCAACAGAATACTGAGCATTAGCGTGATGATATGGCAAACTTTCTCCCAAAACTTCAATAGGTACAGTTGTATCCAATGAAAAACGAAAAAAAAACGTTCAACGGATATCAGCATAATTTCCTTAAAAAAAGAGAGAAATTAAGGAAAAGGGGGGGGGGGAGAAACACTTATTCTAGCAGAAAGCAGTTGCAAAACCGCGTACGTTTCGAGCATTCGAACATCATTAGTACAATGAAATAGCCAAGTTGTCCACAAAGCATGCCGCAGAAACCAGCCAAAATTTTAATTCATTTAACCGTATTTATCTTGTGGTTCCCCAGACCTCTGTGACAGTGGTGTCAGCCCTGGTTGTGTACAGTGGTGTCAACCCTGGCTGTGAACAGTGGTGTCAACCCTGGTTGTGTACAGTAAAGGTCCATGGAACTGATATCTGCTTGCAATTGTATTTTTGAAGTCAATCAAGAATTTCATAACGCTTTTTAATGTAGTAAACATTAAATATTTTCCTGAAAAATATTCGAATAAGTTTTCGTTTCCGGAACAATAATTACGTAAGTATTTAGTCAATGAAGTATGTTGAGAAAGACCACTTAAATTATTTCATAGCATTTTATGTCTAACCCCAGGTTTTCACGTTAGTCTCCATAGCGGACTTCATGGCACCTTGTTCCACCAACAGACCTCCAACTGAAGAAGCCCATAGACCTTGGCAGATACTCTACGATATCTCAAAGTTTCTAAGCCTATTATCTTCTAGCTATTCTTATCGCCCGCTTCAAATGACTGAAGTTTTGCTTATTCTCAGGAGGAGCCAAGTCCGTGAAGATGCACTCTGTGGAAGCGTAAAGTGTCGAGCTGATGTCTGTATGATTCAGTCTCCAAAAGTATTTGAAACCACACAACGTGTTCCAACTTCAGGGCTGGTATAAGAAAAGAGCTGTTCGTTCAGTAATTTTGTATTTTAGTTATACTACTTCCGCTGATTTTTTATTTCTGTGCAAAAATTACAATTTGACAAAAAAAAATTCTACGTCTACGAGTGTATCGTTCAATTAAAGGAATTTATTCAATGAACTGAAATTAGATTTTAAAAAGGTACAAATTAAAAAGTACGCTGAATGAATTAGTTAAATTGAGTGCATGCTTTTCTAAAACCCGGGATCCATTACCAGCTTTGTTGAAAAAGTGCTATACGAGATCGTAAATTCTGTACTTCTGAAAGGTCGCAAACATACCCAAGTCAATCATCTGTTGCATTCTTTAAGTCATTTGAATAGAAATTGTACTCGGTGTGTTACTAAATAGCATTTCGAAAAAAACATTTAGAAACATTTATTTACCATAAGTAATTTAAATCAGATACAGGCTTACCACTTCAGGTTACTGGTTAGCCTCTTTTTACCTAATCAAGTACAATCATCGTAAGCCTATTTTCAAATTTTGAATGCTGTATCTGTGCACAAAAAGTAGTTTTGTAGCTCCTGGAGTTAGAAGTGAGGGTGACAGAGAGGAGCTGCTGCCGCCGTACACAGTCGTACGCCCATTTGTCACGTGGCAAGCGCCGCGCTCTGGTGAAAACATGCGCCACGCCTGGACGTAGTCCAATCCTGCAATACATCCACGCCCTTGATCAGCAGTGCATTGTTCTCTCGAGTAGCTCGAGAGTAGCCTCGTGCAGCGCTTTGCCCGGCTGCACGTCCTGCAATAGTTGGCGGTGTCGATGTCACATCGCGGCGATGTCTGGAAGTTTGGTTGTGTTTCAGTCCGCCAAGATCGTCACTGAAAGTCATAGGGAACACCACTCAACTGCATCGCTGTTGTCAGCCGCAGCCTAGTTTTAGGCTTTCCAATACTAAGGATCTCAGGCAGTTCCTCTGTTTGATAAAACGCTTTGATTTCAAACGCGACGCGGAATGTGTCGATAGAGATGAAATTCCAAATGGTACCTTAATCCATGTCATAATGTGTTCAGGTAGGATCGCAATACCTCACATGATATAATTTAGGGAAGTTAAGAATAAGTTACAGGAATACACTTAGACTTACATTGGTGAACACTCAATATTATGTTACTTGTGAAACTCAAATTTATTACTCATTGCGCAATGAAATTCAGTTTAATTTTTTAGTTTGTTTAAGTTAAATAGAATAAGTAGATCTTTGCATCAAATTAATTTAGCAGGTGCCCCAAACAACCAGGCACACTAATGCACCATTGTCAATTTCAACTATAGGACCCTCCAGGCTGTTGAGGGGACATCAGGAGACTTTATGGGCACATTCGGCAGATGATGATAGAGATGAGCTTCATAACACAGCAGTCCATAATCCTTTGCTCCTCTTATCCCAGGAAAAACGCATGTGTCTTATGAATCCTTGTTAGAGCTTTGTTTTTGGTCGCAACAAAAAACATTTGAGTGAGTACCATTAATATTTCTTCGCAGAAATTCTAGCCCATGTTTTTCTCCCAAGAATGGGGACGTCTCTCCAGCGATCATCACGGGACTCGGAGCTTATTGGAGGCGATGCGATTCTTAACATAAGTCAGAATTTTTCAGCCACTCTTTAACATGCGTTTATCATTTTTTTCAAATAAGTAACAAGCGAGTTAAGCTATCGCTGAAGTTACTGTGGCCTGTTATTTTCTTTCCTTCTCATTTTCCCAGAAATTTTGCAGTTGTTGATAAGCGTCTCCTTGGTACAATTCAAATCTAGTTCTTGACTTCTTAATTAAAGCCAAAGTTGGTTCATTAACAGTAGCGCTTTAATGTGTTCTATACCTTCGGGTATTGTAATGTGTTGTATACCTTCGGGTATTGTAATGTGTTGTATACCTTCGTGTATTGTAATGTGTTGTATACCTTCGGGTATTGTAATGTATTGTATACCTTCACTAGATCACATCAGGGAACGTTAAGGAGAAGTGTCAATAAAGCCCTTATGTAAAGTCCTCATTCATATTTCTTTTCTACCACATCTCAGTCGACACGTACAAGACCACCGAGACCAAGCAACAGAGGCATAACTTCTAAAATAGCAGCCCAAAATTCTGAGCAGCTACTGCAGCACTTTCTCTCGCCTTGCATCGCAGAGAACTTTTATTTTGACAACAAAATGAGCCTCAGCTTGTTATCCAGACCCGGCTTTCAGTCCGGCATCTGTCAACGGTCGCAGGTGTGATTGGTCATACATAGTACGGGGAAATCTTGCCACGATAGATGTTGTGAGATTTTGTGACGCAGAACGGAAACGATATGGAAATATCCTTTTGCCCAGTGTAAATGAATTAGGAGTTTTCATTAAAATTTTGAATTGAACAGTCATCTTTAGTTTTGTGAGATCTAGATCGTCCTAAAGCAAAGTTTAAGTTTTTTCAATTATCAAGTATACATCTCGCAAGTGCAAAATCTCTCATCTATACGTCCCGGTGTTGTTGTGGTTATTCTATTTTTCCAATTACATAGCAGAGGCAATCTAGTCCAGTTGGTTAGACTGGGATCAGAATCTTAGATACCCTCGGCATATATATACGGAGGCATCTCAGATTTCGAATCTGTTTATTACGTTCAAGTCAAGTTTATTACGTTTTCACGGGCAACATTTTACGTGTCTCTGAACTTAGTTTTATTCACTTCCACATCGCTGGAAATCACTTTGCAGCGTCAATGCCCACGGCCCAAATGGGTCGCGGGCGGGAAACGTCATCACGGTATTCTGCCATCCTTTGTGCGGCTCAGGAATGGCAGATGGGACGTAAGAAGCCACTTCTCTCATGAATATTTCCCTCGTTCTTGTTCTCCTGCGAATTTTCCGTCGAGTGACGATTGTCTCGTGCGCAGCAGCGATCTTTGATTCATATCCTGAGCAGGTTCGATATTTATAGGTAAAACATTTCAGTGAAAGTTTCTGAATTTTCTACAACTTACGTTAAGCCTCCAGCTCAGTGTAGAAATAAAACAGGGTGCGGTAAAATCATCGGCATTTTGATGATCTGACCCTTTTGTTACTTAATGCAAGACAAATAGAACAGAGAATGAATGAAAGTGTTTTCTACCTGAAACATACCAAAACATAATTGAATTATGCATAATTAAAATTTTTGATTTATTCGTTACTGCATTTTGCTTCTATTAGACTAACACTTGTGTCACTCCATTACCCCGCACCCTGTTGAAACTGTCCACACTGTTAAAAATATTCTTGAAATAGACCTCTATTCCCATGGAATGTGAACCTTGAAAATATATGAACACTGTAACGATTGTATGTACAACCTGGACCAGCTAACGGCCTTCACCAGCAAACAAGTCTAAGTTTGTATAGTTTATTCAGAAATATTGCTAAACTTGAATTCGAGGAATCAGTTTGATTTTCTCAAAGTACTTCTGTTCGATCAGTCACGAAGCTGCTCAGAACCGGGCACCGTGCTCTCATCGCAAAAATATTTTCAAATTCAGAGCCTGTTTCGAAACACGCTATACGATGATATCTTTAACGATTGTCGTCATCGCCAGGAGTCCAATGACAACCTCGTTCATTTGAGATCTGAAAGCGCCCACAAAGGCCAGTCAAATATTGCTGGTATATCAAGTTCTCACAGGTGGTTCGTCATGCGCTCCTGCTCATCGGGTTTGTCATCCCTTCCGCACCATCAAAGCCACGTTCACCTAATTGCAGAGCAAGCATCACAGCGAGAGCGGCGAGAAATGCATTGCACCTGAAATGCACCTGAGAAATGCATGTCCTCCGGAATATTTCAGTCGAGCTGACGCTATCACATAAGATAAAAGTATTTCGACCCTCGGAATTTTGTTTCCTTCAATGCGATGTTACGTTTTTCTCGATACTGTCCAAGGTGCTGTTTTCTGTCGAGTTTGTCCGAAAGTCCAAGCGTTTCACTCTAAAATTGCGATGACTGGGCGAAATTGTTACTCAGAAGTTCCGCTCTGTTGTGTAAAAATGTTTCTAAATTTCATTCTTCATGTACAGAAATTTATTAATGTATATCAAGAATGAAGAGTTGTGTGGTTTTTCTGGCATTTGAAGAGGAATAATTTCTAAATGTAATCCCATGCACTTTTAAGTGTATTCTCTAGAACTTGTCTAGTATGAATATGTACTTATCATAAATGAGAAAGTTTTATACGTTCCAGTAGCTAAAGATTGGATAATTGTGAAATATCCATTGCAAAACTTGACAAAAGGTGTGGAAAGGAAATTAAAGTCGTCAGTCTCCGATACAGAACACTTATGAGGCAGAAATGTAGTCGACAGCAGTGATACCAGTGCCTCACTAGTCTGTACCTCACGTGTGATATTGGTGTCTCTGTAGTCTGTACCTCACGTGTGATATTGGTGTCTCTGCAGTCTGTACCTCACGTGTGATATTGGTGTCTCTGCAGTCTGTACCTCACCCGTGATATTGGTGTCTCTGTAGTCTGTACCTCACGTGTGATATTGGTGTCTCTGCAGTCTGTACCTCACGTGTGATATTGGTGTCTCTGCAGTCTGTACCTCACGCGTGATATTGGTGTCTCTGTAGTCTGTACCTCACGTGTGATATTGGTGTCTCTGCAGTCTGTACCTGCCCCGTAATATTGGTGTCTCTGCAGTCTGTACTTGCCCCGTAATATTGGTGTCTCTGTAGTGTAACCCTCACCCGCGATATTGGTTATTCCCTTAATATGCGTGTGAGATATCATACCTCTAGTAACCAGTCACCTCGTCTCGAGTCTTTCCATGTTGATGATGTGCTGTATCCATATACATAATAGAGGAGACAGAAGTGTTTGTATATCAAAACATTCTCATAGCTTTAGAAAGGATCGTTTCTAAGTCCCAGAAGTGAAATAATATGCTCTTGTACTAGGCGACGGCTTCATGTTCTGGAGAAACATTTGATTGATAATATTGCGTGCTATCCAGAGTTGACATCTACTACCTACCGCAGACGACGTTCGTATCAAAAGACCTCATCTTATACTGCAGATTCTCATTCAAACAAACAAACTTAAGAGAGACTCTACTCCCGAGCATGACGTGCGAATGTTGAACAGAACAGATTTCTGATTTGCCACACTGCCTACAAAGTCATCGGGGATCTCTGTTCATCGTTATACTTGAATACTAGCCATGGATAGAAGAGATTATTGCTCTTTCAGGTTGCTCTCGCAGCATAAATCCCGATCCGATTGCCTTCCTGCATTTTGCTAGACTTATATATTGAGACAGACAGTTTGTTTGTCGTTCCCTGCAGTAGATCTATTATTTGGCAGAAAAACGCTTTTGATTTCTTTCTCGAAGTGAAAAACATTGTTTACATGTAACGAATTCTGTTCGGATGAGCTCATTTACTTTTTGATTCGGTCAACTTGTGCACTGTTGCTTCAACGAGTTGTTGCTGGGCGTCTTCCAGCATCTCATTAACATTAGGCATCTAGCATCTCATTAACCCTTAAGTCTCCGTTCACGTGCAGAATTTCAATCTCGACGCTCTGGATCGAACTACGTGTCTCATCCGCTCACGCCACAGTCACGGGCTGTTGAGCTTCACTAGAACTCATCTAAAAAAGGAGAAATTTTAATGTGTTGTTGAAAAATCGCTTCCAGTTTCAACAGAACGTTTACTGAAGTTTAAAGTTGCATATGTAATTTGTGTACTATGGCAGCACCAGAGCTTTGGTGCCATATATTCACGTAGAATTTCATTTAGACCCGAACCTGATCACGTAAGAAATTTTGAGAAGAATCAAGTGTAAACATATAGAAAATTTCAGACTTAATCAGTCCCGCACATGAACGACATCAAGCTTCCAAAACATATCATTTTCTCTTCCAATCAGTTCACGTGTCAAAAATGCATAGTGTGCTCGGAATTGGAAACATTCTTTGACAAGTTCTTGTTGACGCACTCGAGTGTTTAATTTGCGAATCGAATTCGGAGACTGAATTCGTTTAATGTCAAAATTCGCTGTCCGTGAACATCTGGTTATAAATAGAACGTCATTACCAGGACTTGCTCTCCGCCGGTACGTTTTGTGCATCACGATCGCTAGATCATCATCGTCGCCCTCATTTTAATGTGAGAATAGACTTAAATGTCGTCTTCTACCGGTGATCCATAACCTCATCAAAATCCTAATGTCTTATTTTTAGGAGAACCTTCTAACAAAATTCAAATTCTGAGAAAATCACCTGTCAATATTTTACCATTTTGAAAATATCAATACTTCATGTGCCAGAAATTCTCTTTCGGGAAAAAATAATTGTTATAGTAAGGAGAACGTGGAAACTTGCCCGTTCCTAAATAATTTGTATGTTGATGTTCACTTTATATTTTCAGTCATTTTCTAGCCGAAATGGGAAAATGTAGAAGGCCTTAACCAAATATTTTCAGGACTTGGGGAACCAATAAACTCGATTCACTTGGAAAACTCTCATATTTCCAGGCGATCGGACTCCCGGCTCGCAAATTATGACCTGGATTCCAGAACTGCGAATTAATGCGAATGTTGTGCAAGTGAAACTCAATGCCGGTAACTTCTATCAAAGTCATTTCTATACGCTTATACATGTGCACTGGTTCTTGTCACATTGAAAAATCCTCCTCGTCAACAAGTGGGTCATCAGTTGACCCCATCACAGTGTACTGGAGCGTGAGAGCGGCACGCTACCTGATCTCAAAAACGAGTATCGCTCTAAGTAAAGTCCGTGACTGGCATCCGAGCAAGGAACTTGATGAAGACAATTTACGGGTTTATTTTTACGAGCCTACTTCCATACCATCAAACTTTCTCTTGAGTCTTTTGAGACAGTCTCGGCGGGACCCTTCCTGATGACGGCTTCTGCTGAACGTCTCTGTCTTGCCAGCGCCCACGTCAGCAGCCCTGGTACAGTGCCCTGAACTTGTGCCATCAGTCTGCCGTTCAGAATTTCAGGGCCTCGTAGGGAAGATACTGTGTCCCAAATTTGTTCCATTTCGACTAACAAAGTTTCCTATTCATTAAGTGTAGGCAAAACAACTGCAAAAATGCTCAACTTTGGTGTATTTTTTTGTGACAAGCAAGCATTTATGTTAGATTTTTTCTCTTAAATCGGTGTCGTTATTGCATCTTATCAAATCACAGTAATTAGGAAAAATGAACAACGTTTGCACCTACTTACAATCCAAGTGCAATTGGTCTGCCCATTGAAAAATGAGCGCGGGTTCACGGAAGGATCATTAATTTAAAGTTCACGGTGCCGTAACTCCCGTTAAACGTTCCTAACAATAGGACAAATTGAGCTCATTGAGGAACAAATATGTTCCAGCATAATTTTCTGAATAAATCACACATGTTATTTTTAAAGTGTGATCATGCTTCCTTGGCGCATTGTGTTACAGCAAAGCGTCGTGCGTTCCGTAAATCATAAAAACTAGATATTTATGTGTAGATTTGTATTCACTAATAAGTAAATGAATATCTTGAGCATCTTATTTGAATTTTTGTTCCAGAGTCTACAGAAACATGTCTTTAGGTTGATTTAATACGATACATTGTGTTTCATAGAGTTTCTTCAGAATTTACGTCCTCGTTATCATTGCTATTTGTAGCTGAGAGCCCAGGCTGAAGCGACTTCACAATTCCCTTTCATTTCAACCCCACCCTAATCAGTATTTCTTTGGTATGTGATCTCGATATCGTTAAACTGTTTTATTATGCGATCTCTTAGTCATAGAGTTGTTACTACTAGCTACTTTGGTATGCGTTTCCGAATGAGTTTTCAAACCAAAGAAGAAGAAGTTTTTTCGAAATCAGTCCCAGAAAAAGAAAAAATTAAGTCAGCTCATCGTAAGATGGACTCCTATGACGCTAAGTCAACCTAATGTAGCTTCGGAGGCCAAAAAAAAATAGAGAAAAGCCAGTGTACTTACCTCCGTTAAATTTCAGAGCTCTCTGTTCAAACAATCTGACTCAGAGCACTCGGGAGTGTGTAGCGTTCAAAGCACGGTGTATCGCACCGGAAAACTAGAAAAGATTTTGTCAAATTTCACTTAAAATTTAATTTAATATGACGTATGGAAATCCAAACAAAAACTTTTTTATTCCTCGCCTACGAGTGTTTGTGTGAAAGCAGTGTTTCTTTATAGACAATTCTTCCTCCCCAATGTAGTGTCAGTGACAATATGCAAATTCCAAAGCAATGTTCATATGTACGAGTATAAGGAACCTTCAAGTGCTGCAGCATCATCTGCTCGAGTATTGTGCTGTGATCTCTTTAGCTGCTGTAGAAGCGTTCCGAAAACTGCGTTGATATTTAAATTATCATATAAAATGAAATGAATCCCTGTGTCCAGCCATGGATAGCGTAGCTGCCTTACATTTACATAAATCACTATTCTTTCTCAGTCCTCAAAATCTTAGCCTTTAACGTGCTGACCGGAAAGCTGGTCTTGAATGCATCAGTATCGCACGGCACTCCGTGCTGTGCGGATGCAGTGTTGGTGGCGCGTCGTGGAAATCCACTCAAATTTCACTCGAGCGGTAGCGCTTTGGTTCACCTGGCCATTAGCGTCTAATTGTTGTGCCAAGGCGATCGTTTTGATGTTGATGGCCTGGCAAACTATGGAAGTAGGCTTGGATGTATCACAAGTTTAATAGCTAGGGTGATTTTTCAGCAGTATTTAGCATAAATATTGTGAGGAACAATAAGGGCGATTCAAATGAAATTAAGAGAATAAATACGTGTTAAGTCATAAAAATCTACGGAAATTAGGCCTAATATTTAATTAACAAAACATGAATGAAATCTAATTTTTAGGATGCTGGAGTGTATGATATTGATCTTATAGACGCATTTATTGCTAAATTTCTCATAAAAAATCCTGCTGGATGCTAGTTAATCTTTAAGAATTTATTAATTCCTCGTTTATGACGAAAAGTTAAGTAAAAAATTCATAAATCGCTTTCTTCGGGAGTTTTTATGCAAATTAAGAATCTTTAATGGTGAGAAATATTCACGGCCTTTCTTTAGTCGTGGAAATACTTCGAGAAAACACCAAGCGCAAAGCTGCTCTGACCCAATAAGAGAGAGCATTCTCCACGCTTTCTTTGCACTCAGTTGAGACTGAAGTTTCACCAGAAGGCAGTGGGCCCTAAAATTACTTCACCCTCACGATCCTGCTCGGAACTGAGGAATTCTGCCTTACGGTGACTGTCCTAATTTATTGAGACTACATCTCGCGGCGAGTGCTTCCTTCGTCCGTGTGGAGTGAGCTGTGCCAAGCACCGCTGAAGTAGAGGCTCTCTGCTTAGACCACTTTAATGCCCCTAGCAAACCCTGAACGGCTAAATATTTTTCTCGCATTTAGAGCTTGAACGACTCGCTTAGTGTCTAATGAATAAGCTTCGCAGCTCAATATTTTAACAGAAAAGTCCTTTACAATGACTTCACTACTCAACTAATAATTCATACGAACTTATTCTTCATTTCGTATACATTTCATTTCATGGTGGTTGCCTCATCAGCAATGTGGTAATTGAAAAATGCGGTTTTCTCTGCCAGTCCGCTAATCAATTCCAGAGAGCAGATGCAAATAAAGAGTGTAGACGCTTTGCACAAACAAGCGGTAATGGTCCAAGTTCTCTTCAGCAAATGGAGCTGAAGTTGCTGCACGGAGCAGAAGAAAGTCAACACTCACTGGGGACCCTAAGCAAAGCAATGAGCAATTACCTTACTTTTTAAATTGAAGTCTTTAAGCCCAAAGATTTTATCCGAATCTAGTATATTTGTTGGAAGTTCCATGTATTAAGTTGCTGCAAAATAAGGACTAATTTCAGAAACATAGCTTGTTATAGAAAATGAACCTGTAAAAATGTTTAAATTCGTTTAAATTTGAGCCTCTAGCTTCTATGCTTCTTTGTCATCAGTTAACGGTTTTGTTTATTCCTCATAAATAAAAACTTATTGGCTGGGATGCAATAAAATTTTTGAAAACTGATCCCCTCTCTGGTTTGGACAGGAGATTTTTGCCGTTTAGAAAAATGATTAAGTGCAGAAAAGCAGCATAAAACCGAGCATTATCGTGCAGTAGAATTGGGTCACGCGGATTGCCAAATGGTGTTGTCAGCAAAGGGCGTGAGACTGTCACAGTACTGACGCCAAGAGTGGGAAATATTTCTCCGACACCTTGCCTTAACGTGGATTTTGGCCGACAATTTCCTTCAGTTGTACGTCGACAAAGATATACGACAGTTCTCTACGCTCTTCACCTTCAATGCTCTCAATACCATTACAGGATTTCGTACTGACCGATCACTTGAGGACCCCTTACTTTAATGCTTTTTGTATATTAGCTGCAATTTGAAAGAAGCTATGCTCAAGTTTGAGCTCATGCAAGAAAAGAAATCGACGGTAATTTTTTATGTTCATAATTAACTGCTTACACACTTCAAGAATGTATTCAGTCTGAAATAAGTGGCAAATTATTGAATAGCATTAATTAATCATTAGGTATACCAAATTCATCTAAAATATACTGAAAATACTGTGCTAAAATGACATTTCAAAACACAACACTTAGATAGGCCATTTTTTGTAACAGCCTGATGCTTGCAACAGAAACCTTGATTTGCCCGATGCTGCTGTCACCCAACGACTTTTTTATGTTGAACACCGTATGTGAAATATAGATAATCTAATATCGTTCCGGTAAAAAATCCAAGTCAGCACATCATTAAGGATTCATTGACATTGAAACTTAAATTTTTTTACTTTTTTGGATAATTCTTCACCCAAGACGGCTACGTATGTACACAACCTCGCATGATTTCTGCAGATAATTGGTGTAGTGAACATCTAACAAGACCACAAAACCATAATGTTTTCTTGGTTCATTGGACACAAGGAAGTAGGAAGACGTCGTCTGCTCCGCAAAAGCATTCCAGTTTTCTTGCGCTGCCTGGGACTGGTTAGATTGCTGAGCTGCCGAGCTTTTCTTGCTCGCTCGCTCTCCCGTTTCGGCTCGAGACTCATCTTTCAAGAACATTTTTGCTCTCCGCGAAATAATGCGCCAATAGGGTGCCAGTTGAGGTATTTTGCTCGCGGAACTTGGCTTGCGAAGAGGAAGGGCAACTGGATCTGCTGCTCAGGAGTGCGACAGACCTTCTAGGTCAAGGCGCGGCGGAAAGCTCGGACGTATTAGTTACTGTACCTTAATTGAAGCCAAGTAGTACGAAGAGGAGGCAGTTTTTACTTTCTAAATTTGAGGAACTATGATTTCGTGTGAGCTTGTGCCAGGCGTAAAGTATTTTTGTGCATAGTGTATTTCATTTGGCTTCTATTAAGCCAACAAATGCGTCGTACCATTTTGCAGCACCTTGCACAACGAGCTGCGTGTAACGCTGCGGTACCTTGCGCTTTGCTGCTCAGGAGCCTCGAGTCAGCACCTGATGTTGCGCCAGGAACCTCGAGTCAGCACCTGATGTTGTCCCAAAATTACTTGAATGGAGGCCTAAATTAATCCAACCTTTATTTTGTAATTTGTGCATATTGTTTCTGTACGTAAAAAGTGGGAGTCGTTAAATTGGTTTTCCCTGGGCTATTTGTTCGGTGTTAGTGTCTAATCGATTTCTTTTCCTAGCGAGATATTTGAACGGGGGGATAGTTATGCATTTTTTCGGTCACTAAAGTTGAGTATTGTTACATTATCTGTGTTGTGATGCCTTCACATTCCTTCAGCTCATAATTAAGTTTGAATTATATTAACTTTTTTTAATTTTCTTTCCAAATTTCAAATACTGTAGTTGTGTTTTGATTAGTTCGATGTGCTTGTTGTCGGAAATTTCCATGTATTTTAAAAATTCCATTACATTCCTTTTTCTGCATGAGAAGTTGGAATAAAAGAACACTTGCATCTACAATAGTCCACTGAAGAGAGATTAGATGGCGTTTGGAATCTTCACTGTGCTACCACCATAGTCATTTTAACTTTAGAAATACCAATGAATGACGTGTGAACTTGTCATTTTAGTGATCAAGGTTGTAGTTTAAAGTTATTCCATTTTGCATGCATTGCAGTCCGTTTCTGTAGTACCCCGTGGCCGTCATTACTCATGTTTGTTAATTAGGCGTGAATACTTTCATGAAGGAGGGCTCATCTGTTCACGCATAATTTTCAGTGACGAATTATCCAGTGAAACTTCCCGCAAAAGACAAAAACACGCTGCAGGACTTTGTTACAAACGACCTCATTTGGTTAATGAGGAACTCGCTCGAAATAAATTTGCGAGTGCATAATTTGTGTGGGAGTGCCCGGACGGTGTGTTGAGCACCGATTGTTGAAATATGGGGAGGAAATTAGCACGATAAGTTTTTTAACATCTCAAATACAAATTTGAATTGAATTATAAATGAAAGCATCAATAGAACTTATTTTAGCTGAAGTTCGTGATTGAGATACGTTTTACGAAAATCAACGAATATCTGCTTCGTATCGTGTAACAGAATAAGTTGCAAGAGCTTATAATTCACGACTGTTGGTGAAGCAATAAAGCATCCCATTCAAATATGTTAATAGAAGTGGCATTCGCAATGATTTTTTTTGCCTCACAACTGCAGCGCGATATTTTTACCCTGCTTCTCAAATCTAATGTAATGAACATCATAACCCCTGCCCCTTTGACTTTCATTAATCACCTGGATATTTACGTGATGGGTAATTCGCCAGAGTTAATACAGGACTTGTATTCGCAAGGTATCTGCTTCACAACCATTAACGCAACTTGCATTCCATAGGTATCTGATTCAGAGAAATTAATGATACGGGCGATATTTTATCCTTCTACGCTTTCGTTGGTAAAATTCAATTGTTAATTAACGCTTGATGAAGTCGGTAGCTCTCATGGCATTGTTATGGAAGACCGTCTATAGTGAAAAAATATTAACGCTGAATTGAATAACGCTGCCGTTTACGTAAGCATTGACATGAAGTTTTAATTTCATGCGCCATGTACTTCAGCGCTGTAACTGTATTTAAACAAATTTCTTGACAGACCAGCAAAGTTTATTCTGTGAATTCGTTCTCAAAATTGCCAGGTAGATCGTTCATTTAGCGTAATCCTAAAAACTCGCTGAATAAAGTTTGAATTACAGCCTGCAGTAGAGAATTCCAGTCGATGCTCGGTACAGCTCACAAGCTGGTGAGACTTGCGCTACCAGAGCAGCGGTCGCCGTCACACTAGCCAATGTTACATGCTACTCACCATCTCTGATCCAACAATTTTGATGAGCTTAAGCTTGTGTCGCTAAAAGCACTGAGTATACTTCTGTGGCTCTCTTCATGCTACAATGCAGCTGCTTTACGTTCTTCAACTCGAAGGAACTTTTATAGATGAAAGTATTTGTGTTAGACAAGGTCATGAGGTTTGCGAGACCAGCTTAGGAGATCGCTGTAGAAATCTCGATGAGCTCGAGATGTTGATCGTTGGAACACAGCATGGATTTCTTATGTGAATTTATTCTGTGTGAAGACGTTAACTGGGGCAAATTTTTGCCATGATATGAGTTTTGTGTGAACTTGATTGCTTGCTCAGTACCGAACAAATTCTAGAGAAACTTTTGAGCTGCCACTCAAAAGCCCACTTTAGTGATGATTTTAATGAGTTACATTCAATTTCTTTACAATCATTTTACAGTTGGAATAAATTTTAGCTTCTTCACACAGAGCTACAATTAGAGACTGTTAAGAAATCAAACTGCCCCGTGCTTGCTTATCGAAATACATTCTGTATATCGATGTAGATATACTGCACTACTAAGAGTACATTATTCTAAAAAAAACATCGCAATTTTTTACTGAATTTTCATTATATGAATGTCAGAAGCAAATGAAAATCTTGCCAGTAGTTCATTAGGTATTTTTTTGTATTGTCTTCTGCAACGCAAATAACTCATTTTCTCTCATGTTAATTGAGTCACTATTTGACTGAAATAAATTCTGCCGGCGTGTGGATTGCAATAAACTCTGCAGCGGCAGTATACGTCAGAGAAGTGCTACTCGTATGTACAATGTTTAGGCAAGTAACTCATGAATCCGCAATTCATGAAGCTCAAATTCAAAAATTTTCCATGCTGTACATTGTAATCCAGACATTTGCGTCTAGCGTCACAAATTCTTGAAGTTTTCAAGTTGTACTATATTTGTAATCGTAATTTAACTAACATTTGCCACATGAGAATTAGAATGCTGTACCTGAGAGCGGCAAATGTCTCTGACGACTGGAGCACAGGTTGCACCAGAAGGCTGACTCCAATAATTCCAATCACAAAGTGTTTGAAGACTGCACGGCGCTATAGCGGAGTTGAGTTCTGCCACTGCCAGGACATGTGTTGAGACTCCAGAGGAAGGCGAGTACTGAAGCGAGAAGCAATCCTCGTAGTTGAGCAATGCTCCCAGCTTGAGATTGATAGAATTTCCGAGCTTTTCTTCGTAATACGCTCGTTACCTCAGTTCTAATAAGAGTCGCGGGGAACTCTGTGATCCTCAAGAGATGACATGAGTTTTCAAGGGCAGATTTGGAGGCAGCGGATGTAGTTGTTGCATGCCTTGGTAATCTGTTCTAAGAAGCTTTCTGTGGGATTTCGTGAGAAATCTAATGTAAAATATCGTAACTATCCCGTAGGATCGCAAATCCCACGGGATCCCTCTCAAATCACGTGAGCCTCGGCGTATTTCCTTGATTTGATATCGGGAAGTGGCCAGCATTTGATATCGGGAAGTTAATCGCTCGAGCAAAGTTATTATCATGTTATTCGTTACAATATTCAGCCTGAGGGAGCTCTGTTTATGAAATTATTTCTGTCAAACAGAAAAGTCACGATCTCTCCGTCTGTTATAATAATGATACTAATGAAAAAATTACTATTTGCCAGAAGTGAGTGTACATACGACGAATGTTCTCGTGATTTTAAAAACTCTGTTTGCATATTGTTCCATTTTTGCTTGAACTTTAACGCACTTTTTCAGTAACTTCCTTCAGTACTTAAAAAAACCAACTACCACACCATTATTTCCATGCACCTCCTTCGGTTGCTCCATTTGTGTATCTGGTGCCATGAAGGTGTTGCGAACAGTGGCTGTGTGTAATGACGGGGTTTGCCAACGCCAGCGCTTCCGACTTGCGGGGAAATAGAATCTCATTTGCAGCAACATAGTGAACCATTCAGCAGTACCGAACTTACGTATCAGGATCGTTTGGTAGAACTTTACGCTCCTTCTACATCTCCTGAGATGTTGCTCACCTGATTGCATGTGCTCTTCAGCGTCGATCCTTATCGTTAGCTTCACGGTTTCCTTTCCTCCTTGGAGCTCACCATGTGTTCAGTTTTCCGCCAGATGGCAGTCGCTTAGGCAAATATGAAAAGTCGGTGCAGTAATCCAGTATTTGTGAGTTAGAATTCCATATATCTTAGAAATTATACCAAATATCAACCTGAAAAATTTCAGCGGGCTCGTGTTCCTACTACAAGACAATGCTCCTCTCACAGCCTTGCCCTTGAAGCTGGATCGCTTTCTGGTTACGCTTAAAAAAGTGTCATTCAATCCTTATAGGGGCTCACGTTCCAAATAGGATGCTGAACAAGTTTTATCTGTAGGTTGAAGAGAAAATATCCTGTGCTTGTCTTCCATCCGTTGGGTAGCGGTAGCACGAGCCTGTTCGATCTCTTGCAGCTGCTGACAAACTTACTCATAAGCGCCAGATTGCGTATACTCGTACATGGGTTAAGTCACGGCGCTTGTTCTACAATATTAGTCAACATTTCTGAAGCGAAAAAATGAGGCGACTCGTTTTCATCAGATTTTTTTCAAACCATCATTTTTACACAAGTAAATTTGCATTTTAAGTTTCTTTTAGATGCATTGGTGCATTTTCAAACAGCTATGAAAACATAGTTCCGTTTATGACAAAGTATTATACGCCTCCGTAAGCTTTCCAACGAGTCTTCCTTCTCACATTATATTTAGGCTGCGTCATGGAATATTCTTGTTCAGATCAGCTTCTTTACACATTTACTCGTAGTTGGCTTGCCCACGACGTCGTCAACAACGTCTAGCCTTTAAAGTTTTACTCATTTTAATTCCGTGTCTTAAGAATTTTATTTCGCTCATGCTAACGCTTTACTTCTCTCCTTTTAACCATTTAACCAGATTTATGGAACAAACTTAAACTTTAGAATCCTATTTGAGGATTATACATAAAAGGAAAATATACAAAAGCCCTGCGGACTGGAGCAATTTCGAAACTTATATTTCCTTATCATATCATTTTCTCTAGGTCGTTCCTTCCCTCTAGTGTACTTATATCTGTATCCCAAGTGTGCTGCCTAACAATGCACTTCCACAATGTTAAAATTTCAGAAAATTTTGCTTCGAACTCAGAAATATTCCAAGAGTTTTGTTAGGAATTTTCACCTCCTGTTCAGTTTGGTCGAGCATTGCGTGCGCAGCGCAAGGAGTTGGGACCTGACTGTTTGGTCGAGCATTGCGTGCGCAGCGCAAGGAGTTGGGACCTGACTGTTTGAGATGTAATTAAGTACGCAACTCAAGGGCTTGGAATCTGTCTATTCAACCTAACGAAGAAATCTGTTTGATATACTTTACGTATAAAAAATTACCAGTTGAAAAATATTGTCCGCCGTTCTTAAGCTTAGTTCCCCATGGTACTTACTTATTTTTAGTTCCAAAATAGTATCTTTCAAATGGAATTTGGGTAGAAAAACTTTTTTCACTACATGGCCGCAGCTGTAAGTCGGAGCATGAAGCTCAAATTCGAAAATTTGAATTAAATTGGAATAAGCTCATGTAAAATGATATTTTTGTATCATTCCTTCTCTTGATCGAGGAAAGGCTGAAGTCAAATTAAATACGAATAGTTGCACGCGAAACACTCTACTTGCTTTGGGTAGAATTATTTATTTTATCATTACGAAATAATGCTCGTGGAACACAAACCTTACTTAGAGCTGGTTGCTGTAGAAGGCTAGGATCAAACAGGTATGAATTTGCATTGAGGGTTTCAAACGGTCTCGTTTTAAGACGAAAATTGACTCTAAAGACAAGGGTGAGTGCTTGAAAATAATTCTAAAGTACTCCAAATTTTTATATTACAGTCACGCGAGGCAAAATTTCCCCGTGTTCATCCTTTCCTTGAATTTGAAACTGCAGTTCATACTGTATGAGAATGTGGCCGGAGCTAACAATTATTAACTGCTGGCTCATAATTCTATTGGAAACATTCCGTCAAACTTTCATTGAATTCCAGAGAGTGGCTTTTGAATATCATGCAGATGCGTCATCTCGTTAAAATGTAAGAAGGATTCCTCAACTTCTGAAGGGAGTTTGCAAATAGTCTCTGCACTGTTGTAACGATTTCTTGAAGTCCATTACGAATACTACGTAGCTCTTAGCTTTGTAGTAAAATAGTTTTGGAATGACTAGTGACGACCTTCTGAGGTACATATAATAATAACAGAGGAAACGTGATATTTTATGATATGCCATTTGATAACTTGAGTGTATGAGTACTACTGAGTTAGCGTAGTCAATACGAGGCATCATATCATTTTTATATTCCTAACAGTCTGGATCTCAAAGCACCATCTCTTGCAGTTTTTACTCGCGAAAAATAATTGATTTCTAAATTCGAATAGTCGAAGTTCCGTGACTATCACTCTCAGGGGCGAAATACGATTCCACGGGTATCGCGGATTGATTAAAGAAATTTACTGAGTTCAAATCTTGAAGCAGGATTTCAATTTTAGACGATTTGGAATAGCGATTTCTTTTTTTCGCCTCTATGTTGAGCAAATCATTGAAAACCATCAAATGACTAATGGTATGTGGCCAGTTTCCGTCCTGCAACATAGCTGAAAATGAGCGCTCCTGAGAGTCATCTTTTGAAACCCACCTCAGACTTTCAAAACCCTTTTTATAAAGTGATAAATTTTTTTCAGTTTAGTTTGTATTTATCATCTCCGTCTCATTTTCACGCATACAAGATGAGAAGGGGGATTGTTTTGGGTATTAAATTTTTATCATATTCAAAGGGATTTTCACGGCCATCATTAAAACGACAGCAATCGTGGATTGTTGTAAGCATAACAATACACATCCATTCAATTTTCTCACATTGAAGTTGTGAGAAATAAAACGTTTCACTTACAAATGTAAAATATCGTCAGAGATGCTCATTTCACGGCGAAGATTCGGGAGGCCCAAGGACTGGACTACTGGGAACGCCTGAAATTTTTCCAACTATAATCCCTACAGCGAAGAAGGGAGAAATATCTAATAATCTACTCGTGGAAAATGATTCATGGATTAGTACCCGACTTCAAAAACG
>VOMN01038182.1:0-22751 GCA_014899125.1 Orchestia grillus
GGCTGAGCAGTGAGGCAGAGAGTGGCGGCAGGTTGGCTGTGCAGGCCGTACGCAGCATGACAGGTTTTCAAGGCACCTCGGCTACCCTGTAAAAAATATTGATTATCGCAGGCGTATTTTCCGTTTATTTTTTCGAGAGCTAACCTAGCTGAAGACGGTCATCTCGGTAAATAATGTTGCGTTTAATGCACAGACACGGTTTGCAAGGCAAGTACTTGTCTCGTATTTGGCTCGTTCATGTTCCGCCTTATTGACTTACGTCTTCAACGTCATTGCTGTCTAGCTTCTTGTCGACCATTTTTTCAGGAACGGAAGGGTTAATTAGTGACGAAATTCTAAGGACAGCTGCGCCAACTGTGCAAAGAGTGTTTAAAAATATTTGAGAAAAGATCATGTAAGAGAGTCTCGCCCTTTAAAGTGAACATGGACATAATTTGGAATTAATGGAAAGGGAAGAAACTTAGGACGTCCTATGTAAGGCATGTTAGACTGGGTTTGAAGCCTTTAGTGCGTGTCCAACAAGCTTTCTAGTTTTCAATCACGGCTCATATTTTGCATTATTGTTTGTCAATTTGTGATTCCAGTTGAACTATCGACTCTATTCCTAGTTTTAATTTTGTTTTTCTCTTACCACAACCTAAAATATTTTATCTCGTAATTTTTTTCATTTTTTGCTCATTCTAACTCGTCTTATATTTTTACTAAACATATACGATTAGGACGTGAGGAAAACTTCTAGGGTAAATTTTAAAGTATATTTGGACGAGTACTGCGCTTTTTCTTTTACGCCAGTTGAATATCGTCAAAAGAGAACGTGTACTTGTTTTTTTAATTGTTTGGTCACAACCAATGATGCAGTCTGTTTTTGTTCATCAAATACTTCGCTGCGTGTGAGATCGCTGTCAATGTTATAGGAGTAAATATTTATGTTGCTTTTTATCGCTTCCTCCTATTTATTTAAAACTTGTCGAGGAAGTGTTCTGACTATAATAGGCTTGTGGTTGGCGGGATGTACACCTTCTTTTATGTACAGCAATTAAACAAGTACTCGTAAGTGAGGTTAGGAAACCCACGGGCGTACGCCAAATGCATACCTCAGAAGGCTGCGCAAACAGGGTACCGTGCATAGGTGATCCCAGCGTTCAAATCATTGCATTTCCATCACTATTTTGATTTTCTCATACATAAGTAGGTAATTTTTGAAGAATAATGGTGCAGAGTTTTGTCTTCCCCTTCAAGATGACGAGTTCAGGTGGATAATGAGTCTACGAATGCTATAATGTTCTCATTTGAGTGTTTCTATCTGAGTTGCGAACTGCACTTAAAACTTACTGTAAAAAATATTTTTTACTGTAGTTTAAAAAAATTAACCATTGTGTCTGAGATGTAAGTATTATCGATAATAAATCATGTGTAAAATAAGTATAATCACACATGTTTTCTGCCACCGAACTTTGATGGGCACCGAAGTAAATTTGCTGTCTAGAGCTTCTTCGTGCAGTACAGAGGCTTCACACAATATTCGACTGAACTTAAGGTGCACGTTCACTGCGAGATAAATGTTAGCTGGAGATTTCCTCTGCTTCGAATCTCATGGAGACGATTATAAGAGCGCTCTGGTTTCGTATTTGACCGGTCTGTGGGAGGAGTCCAAAATGAATATTACTCTTTACTTTACTGGTCAGAAGTCGAGGTTTCAGTCCGTTCTCTTGTAAGCCTCCTTTAATTGAATTTATCTTTTTGGTAAAGTTTCTAGCATAAGTGCAATGTACACAATGCACAATGCGCTTCATTCGCATAAAAATCTTGTTTATTTTGAATAGTGAAATTATTCATCTGCAGGGCGCTTATGGAAAGAGAATTAATCTTTTTCGTTCCTCTGAAAATTAATTTAAATTTAAGCTTTCTAAAAATTTTTGCTGGTCACTTATAAATAGTTTTTCCAAACATATTATGATAACATATTGGTAAATAAATCAAAGGAAAAGAGTAGTTTATAACTGTATATTAATTTATTTTCAAAAAGAGTTGAATTTCATCGAGTCGTAACTATTTTAATACCTTTCGATCTATATTTCTATTACAACGTTAGATCCTGTGAAACACAGCACTACGAAATCGCATGTGTCTATAGGCCTTCAGTTGTATGTAGGTGGTGTCGAATCAGAGGACTCTTGGTGATCGATCCGTGTGTGGAAATATACTTGCCAGGTTATCTTTTTAGCTAGAATATCAAGCAATATAGTAAGTGCTTCAAAAATAATGCGTTCTTCTATATCATAATACGGTAGAATTCTCATTTCTGAGGATATTTTGTGGGTGAGTGACGAAGAACGTTAACGTAAAACCCAAAATGAAACGTACCATGCATTCCTCAAAGATAAACATAATCCACGAGACAACAACTCCTTTTCGTCCCCGAATTTTCGGGTAGATTGAGGTCTTGAGGTCGCCAGGCGTCAGCAGATCCCGCAAGGGATAACGGGAGACTCCAGCAATGCCAGCCCGTTCTTTGCAAGCATTTACCAATTATTTCACAGTCGGGTTGCTACGCAGTGAGCCCAGCTAATTATCGCGTCAGACTCGGGCTTAACAACTGTTAACTTCCACTTGAAGAAAAGTTTAATTCAACATTAACACTTCCGATTTCACATCCATAAGCCCTTGCTGAGTACTACAAATAATTCCGATTATACATTCCCTCCTCCTCCCCTAAATCCTAACAAAGTATTAATATGATTTTTTTTTATATTTCCTTACATTCCCGAACCTTTCCTCTCTATCGAATTATGGCACAACTCTGGCAACACAATCGGGGAACTCAGATCGCACTCGCTGCTGTTCGTGCATTCCGCCGCCGCTGCCACCACGTTCGCCCGCTGACCGGTTGCAACCGCGGTGCCTGCCTCAGAGCCGGTCGTGCCGACGGTCGGCTGAGCGGACGCTGCTGCCGAGGGTGCCGCGGGGCGTCATTACTGTAGGGCCTCCTCATTCATTGCTCCGCTGCAGCTGCCCAGCTCGCGCGGCTGCTGCGCTGGCTCCTATGCGGCTGCCGACCGCCGCGGTAATGTGGTTATTTTCCATGTTTCGCCTTCGTTTCAGTCGACTGCACTTACTATCTTCACACAATGTTTATGTGTGTATCTTAGAGATGAAGTTTGAATGCAGAAGTGATCTCTTGATAGATATTGCTTCCCACTATTTTCATCGTCCCACATTTGAGTCCTAATACAGGATTAGTTTTTCAGCTCCTTTTTATCTACCATAGTAAAAATACGTATTCGCTTACACACTAGAAATAATCTATTATTAAAGTGATGTCCGATGGAAACCTGGTTAACTCTGTTTCTGTATCCTTGGAGATGATTTTCTCCTCAGTGTGTCCGTATTTATCCTGAGGAAAGTTTGCAGTTCCTTTCCAACACCACGTCGCGTCGACAGCTCCACTCGGCTGCGCGAACTCGGATCTGCTCTCCGCCGGTGTCCTGCGACTGCCAGTGTGATGGTGTGCCAGGCCCAGCATTTTCTCTAGCCCGCTGTTAGGATCACTTGTATTTTTCAACGAACGTTTAGAAACGGGTGCTTAATTTTTGGCATCGTCTAACTCATCGAATGGTTGTTCCAAAAAAAGTTTGGGCATTTCCCGTTCAAGGGTCGAAAGTAATTTTTTTAACATTGTAAGAACTTCGTCAACATGATACTGATCAGAGCAACGTAATCTATCAAGTTGTTGTGTGTCATATGCTTTGAGTAGTATTAAACTTTATTCTCTCTTCTCAACGCGTGATACTAACATTTAGAAAGCCCAAGCGTGTCGAGCCTGCTACTTCGCTATGGCAACGAAAGGTTTGCCTTAGAACTGTCGAAATATGCGTTTATTCTACTCGTGGCATGAATGTAGACATGGTTTATAAATTATATGTGGATGCTTGTTAGAACACTTGAACAAAGGTATATTAATTGATATTCACCTCAGGGTTACAGACCGCTATTTTCAGACACATTATGACGCTTGCAATTTGTTGCCCATTGAACTGTACAGAACTGTACTTCTGAGAGCTGCAGGGCATGCGATGTTGTTTTTGCAGTAAAACTAAAATTAATCCGAGTGTGATTACTCATTTTTATATTATTTTGATTGAAAGGGACATTTTATGAATATTCTCTTTTAATTTTTTATGTACATTCAAATCGAAGTGATAACTCAGCGAAAACTCACCTTAACAGACGCTCGCCCTTAACACTTTCGTTACATAGTGTTAATTTTAGATAATACGAAATTTCTTCCTCATTTAGAGTAAAATTTGTCCATAGGATGGATATTGCAGATGAAGACATGCGTATCAATGATACTAATTACATAAAACATCGCGAAAGTTCAAAACTGTATAGGGTAACTTTGGCAATGAATATTATGAACAATACTGAATTTTATGATTGCTTTTCCTTACAAAGATCACCATTGGAATCAACGAGATAGAGAAAGATGTTCCTTGAACGTGAAAATTTATTTTTAGACGAGTCGTGGCGTATGTTTTTTTCCACTTTTTCGCTGAAATACATCGTTTGACTCAATCATGCTACATACTTAAACAACGCAAGCATTACAGTGTACAAGTAAATGCATCGTTGAACTGAATTATTTTACACATTTTTACAACGCAAGCATTAAAGTGTGTAAGTAAATCAGTATATCGAGACCAGATGGCAGTTTTCATTAATTACGCGATGGTATATGAAAGAGAATTGCAGAATTGCTTCAAAATTTAAGTCTTTCGTCTCCCAATGAGTTTGTGATTGCATCAGGCCCTGAAAAACGACACCTCAGCCGATCGAAGAAACTTTTTTTTGTCTTTCATTGCCTCATATTGCTGCAGAAAATTATTACCTTCAAATTATTTAAAGATGAATTAAAACTGATTCTTTAGTTCAGAGACTTTGAGCGAGGTTCCTCAGATTAGAAAGAAAGTGGAATCTCGAAAAATGATCGTACGATCAGGCAAAATGTGTTCACGTCATCAAAATACCTCGCAAACCTCAAACGGAAATTCTTGAGAAATTTTTCCTCTCTGATTCACTGATTTGATTAGCAGTCATGCTCACGTGATCCTTGCATTTCCAGAGTGACAATGAACCCTCTAGGGGGTTGGTTGAGCACTCGCTATAATATAAAGATATATTTAATGAATGCAGGGTGCTGCTGCATGCACACTGTAACTCTCATTCTCGTAACTTTCATCTTTCTATTAAATTATTATAATGCACTTGTATCAAGTGAATTTGATTTTCATTCGATCACTTTATAGAGCGAGTAGAATATTCAGCTCACTATTGTATGTGTGGATATAGTGTAGATTTACTACTTTTGTCCTCAAATATTACCTATGTAAGAATATCGTGTCTAAATCAAAGAACTATACTTGTCCGAAGTGTGGCTTCTTTTTTGAATTTTTTTGCGAAGCGGCATGCAGCAAAAGCTCGTTTGATGAGATCTGAAAGCCTGTGGAAAGTGGGAGAATGTTGCTTTCGGCCTCGATGTCGATCCATGGCCAAGTTTGTCAATAAAAGTTTAAAACAAATTTTCAAAGCTTGAGTGCTCGGAGATTCAGAAAAGCCATGGAAAAATATTGATTTTCAAATGCATGCTACTTCCTTGACCAATTTCCCAACCAATTAAAAACTTGAGTATCAAGTCTATTGGTCATAATTATGAAATCTTCATCCAGAAAACGTATCAAAAACAAAAGAAGTGTGCTATTGAGGCAGACGAACGATTTTGAATAAGTAACAGTCACAATATGTAGAATTGTTGCAGTGTAACTACGGGAAAGTTTTCAAATGGAGTGAGCTAAAAATATTTTCAGCCGTAGAATAATTAAGCTGGCAAAAGAATTGAAAGTTTTCGGTTTCAGTATCCGGAAAACGGAAAAGCGTAAATCCAGTTTGAAATGACAGAAAAAAGGCTCTACTTTACTCCGTTCCCTCACTACAATCTTTCTATACTAACAAAAATATAAACATTTTAGAAAGATTGTCTTCAACGCTGATCAGGCCATAAGGTGATGACAGCCATTGGGCTGTTAGAAGAATACCTTAGATTGACTTACAGCTCACAACCTCAGAGTATCCTGTTAATCAAGATATCGATATTTTTTAACATTTTTAGTTGAATTTGCAAGCAAAGGCCCAAGGCTTTCAACCCCGTGAGGCCACTGTAAGAAAGGTTAATGAAGGCCTGCAAAGGCTAACCAGGCGTAGTGGATAGACCAAGTCAAATGCAAAAGTTAGAGGAAGTGTAATGAGACATAATCGACGTTATGAACGGAGAGATTTGACGCGATATGAAAGTAAAGTAGAAAGTACTCTTTCATTTGACCGCAAAGCATCTCATGTTTTAATATTAAAATTTACGCATGTTAATTTATTTCTTTTTTCGATTCATTGAGACTCGCCCTTGTGATTGAGTAACCGTTTGAAGTCGTCCCATTCATTCCCTGAAATTTACCGGATACATTCTTAGACTCAAGCTTATCTCACAGATAATGTAAAAACAGTATAACAATGTATAAGAATGATCTAAAGGACTTGCGGTTTGATAGTTGCGTCGTTTGCATTGAAGTAGGAGTATTTGAAATCCGTAAGATGGCATCATGCAGGTTTGAAAGAATTTCGCCAAGTCAATGGCACGGAGAGTGTTCCAAGAATGGTCGAACGACGGGGCTGCCGAGAGCAAGTATTATAAAGAAACGTCTTGAAGTCGGCAAAGTACTTGAATGATTGCATGAGGCACGCATGGCTGCAGATAGGCATGGTATGAGGGAACTTTCAAACGAGTCGGACCACAACTACCAGGCTCGCTACAGACGTGCTGTGCAATTTCCATACGAGATGAACTCTGCGGACTGATAGCGACGGAACATGATGCACACCAGAATCATCTGGTCGATACCAGCCTCTGAGATTCGAGCGTAATGGATGTACCTTCCAAACAGTAGTCGAATTTCCGAATCTTGGTAATAACTTTGGAAAGTAAAAAGAGGGTATAGTGGAGCTACGCGTTTTTTGACGTGAGTCGACCTCGAGTTTAAATGGCGCTTAAGACGAGTTTATTTTAGATTCAATCATACATTGATGCCTCCCTACTGTTTTACTGTCATAGATTATTTACATATTGTTACTTCGTTTTTACTAATATATGCAGTTACACTCTTAATACTTTTGCTCAAGAGTGAACTCTCACGACTCACCTCATAACTGATTTTACATTATCATCAAAAGTCTTCAGCATGCGATGTAAGTCAAGGGATAATTTTCATCTGTTACAGTTTTTACTGCTCTCTAATGGCATATCATTCACGGGCAACCGCAGCTGCAGTAGAATCTCATAGCGCACCAATGATCCAGAGGTTTACTTGTTACGTCACACTTTTTTGCAATCTGTGGATCAGGTTTTCATTTGACCAAGGGACTAGTCCCCCAGCGACCTAGAAGAGTGCCTCATAATATGATAAGAGGTAGTTCCAAATCTCAAGAACCTAAAATTTACCAACAAATCTAATTAACGCGTTAGCTCTCGCGCGCATTAGATCCTAGTCGGACGTCATTTCCTAATCTGTAAGCCTGTTGGAGGATCATAATGCCGGGCAACAAAGCTCGTTGTTCAAGGTCCTCAAGTTTTAGAGCTGCGCATTCTACTTACAAGAGCTGCAAGGAACCTACGTGGCTGAACATCTGGCAGCTCCGGCGACAGGAACGCACCACATTGTGTCCTCTTGCTGGCCCTGCACATGCAGATTGGGGCTTGGCGGTAAAGAAGGCACAGCCTTGAAGTTCTGGCTGGTCTTTGCTTTACCAATGGCGGAGTGATCATCGCAAATTGCTCCGGCATATTGAATGAGCACGAAGAAGTCACTTGAATGGAATACAAACAATGTGATTTATGGAGTTTGCTCACGTTGACGAACGTAAGTTGAGCAAAACGTCACAGTGGGAGATTCTTAAATCGAAAAGCTTTGTTCGTGAACCTTTTTCTTTCTTCTCCAGAGTTTTTCACTTTGATTTACTAGCCATTGTTTGCATAGCAAAATGCGCTTGCTCTTTGCCAGAGTGAGCTGTAGATCGAAAGTAAAACGCTGTGATATTGGCGCCAGCGTTCGTGCTGCCTGGATCGGTTAACCAGTAAAAACATTTCGAATACAGAGAAGAATTCGAAATGAATTCGAGCATGTTCGAATAAATTTCGTTTTGAATACATCATATACTATTTGAGTGTTTTTGAAATTGAATCTCATTCTTGTGTTGCTAAACAACTTCAATTGTTGAACTTTATTTTCTACCAGGACAGCGGCCACCTACGACGAGGAGACGCGGCGTTTCCTGACTCACAAAGAGTGGGTTATTTGAAGCCATGAGCCAAAGCCTTTATATGAGAAATCAGGAAGAAATTGTAAAGAAGGTAGCCATTCGCTGCTTGTCTGTTCGCATGGAATACAATAGAATGTTCCTTTGCTCGGAGTACTGCTCAGAGTCATGCATTTATTAAGAATAATAGGTAACTCTATCCCGGTTTGCGAACCCTTAATAGATGAACTTGAGATGAACCACTGACATGAACTTTTGAGGTTTGAGTTGGACTAAAGTCTACACCGTCGTCGCTCAGAAGAAGACTCATTACGCCAACATTTGACTAATTTGCAATCCCACCCGGCCGGCGATATAAACCCGAAGCTTTGTTGTTAAATGAAATTGATGACGGTAAGAGCGATGCCTAGTGAATAACAGAGGGAAATGAAAATTTTCTTCCAATGTGTATGGTATGGACGAAATAACTGCGATTACTTTGTACTTTGTATTTGATTGTATTTGATTTCTCGCATATTGCGTAATTTGGCGTCATTGTCTGTGTTTTTGTATGGTCAATAATTTTAATTGAGAAGTAAGAAAATAGCTTATTTCCGGTGAACCTTCAGTACATCGAGATTCAATGGATTAATTTAGTTTTTAAATACCTTAACATTGCTACACAGGGGTGGCGCTAACGCTATCTCAAATATTTCAAATGATATTTAGAGTGAAATGCAAATGATGTACGACGCGAAATAGAAACGTTGAAAGAGAGTATATTCAATAAATTAAACATTAGTCAATATTTGCACATAGTCCTCGTGGTCTCACTGTAGAGGGACCTATCGTACTTTGAACCCCATGTACCTCAAGCCCCGGTAATTCTAGCCCTCTTTGCCGTTTTTACAGGAAAATCTTACTGATTTAAAAATATCAATACACTAGGTTCAAACTCTATATGGTCCAAGGTACATCAGGTTCCTCCAATGAGGAAAAACCAGTAAGAGGGAAAAATAGTACGCCTTTTGAAATGAAAGAAAACGAGATGTGTCTCGGCCACGAACGAGCAACGCATACAAGAGAGCCCCTCGCTCCGAAAAATAGGAAATATTTTTTAGGAACACGATTCAAACTAAGCTTCCCTATAGATTTCATTTGAGTTTATACAACACTTGTCCTCCTGGCAGAATCGGAGTCGTCATTTCGATTGACGTGATGAGGGTAAGTTCATTCAGATCATTCATTATTGGGCTCGAGCACGGCCTGAATACGAAGCATCGTCTTACCTGAGACGTTCAAAGAAAAGTTTGTTTTTGTTTCGTTCAGCTCCTTGCAATGCTGGCTCATAAATTTTCCAGCATTAACAAGCTGGCTGCTCAGATCGTTGCGCTGTGGCGGTCGGTTCATTAATGGCTTGAAAGATTTAAATTGCTCCTTTAGATATATATGTTTTTCGTGTAAATCTTCTCCACTTCAAAAACAATGTGAGAAAACGATTTGCTAATTAAATCCTCCTAGACTATTTCCATGAATTCCTGAGAATTTAGCCGATTAATCAGCAATTTTTCAGCTCTGTCTGTGCTTGCCGAGAAAATATTCTGCCTCCCACTGGTAAAGCAGCTTCATCTGCAAATTTTATCACCACTCGGTAGTTAGCTACGCTGCAGAAGAGATTCCGCAAGAATATTAGGAACAAATGAGCTTTCTGAGTTGGCGCAGACACATTCAGCGAGGTCTTTCACATTGCACGGAGTTTTATGGACGAATATTTGATTAGAACGCACTGAGCTTACAGAACATTTTTTGGCATGGCAAGCTGCGCAAAATCCGACACAAAATACGGGTGTTTATTTTTGCTTTTAACGCTATCAGATTAGAAGAGCGTTTACAATTCTCTGATTTAAGTTGACCTTGTCTTCAACATCGATTATCAGAAGCCTTGTGAGTTAGGTTCCGGATTCTCAATAAAAGACGCCATTTAAATGCTTCTGATAAGCTCCTGATCGTTTGTTGATGCAGACGCGGCAGGAGGGGGTCTAGACCGGTTGCTAAAGACTTTTTTAGAGTTTACGAGCGGCAGATGGCTAGGAACTGAGCACCTGTCCAGGGTGACCGATAGGCCGTCGTCATATTCGTCTCTTGAACTGTTGGTTCCTGTATCATGTTCGGAACGACGGACAGGTTTGCTTTGGGTCTTCAACAGCGTCAGATGAGGCGCATGTTGATGAAGCCAAACTCTGCTCAAGGTTGGCGAGCGAACCCCCACACACTCCCGCAGTCCCGCTCCCAACCCCCTTCTATGCACAACTCCCCTCCTCTGCTCCCTCGCATGCTGATGTCAACATTATATCAAGGATTCGGCACCCAGCTTACGTAAAATTAGAGTGCCTATTTGCATGACATTACCCAAGGTATCTCGTCGTATTCGAAAGCTAGTTTGAGAAGAAATTTGGGGTCTTTAAAATCATGGTGTTAAGCAGACCTGTTAATGTCTCGCTTTTGCCATGTGTTACTTGTAACTATGAAACTGAACCAGACTTGTACAATATCGATTCATTCCGAAGTGAAGCTTAGGACTACCAATGAAAAGCACCGTGTAATACCTGTACCACTGAAATTACAAGAGTGTTATCATGTATTCCAAAACAAGGCGCCGAGGCTAACGTTAGATCCAGATTCTTCTCAAAAGAATTCCAATAGATTGAACACCTAAACAATTGGATGCGCCCCTGGAGATCGCATCATGCCTAGCCTCACGTAATATATCCCAGAAGAGTGTGCCATCTGGGCTGCTGAATGGAAACCACGCCTCTCTCATAAGGAAAAAGAACTAAATGGCGTCCGAGAAAGTAACATTATCGAAAAAAATTGTGTTCGAGAATCCTCCTGTCCAAGAGCAAGTCAGGCTCGTCGGAAGTCGCTAGCCAAAACAAGGAACTTATCGATAAAACGAAAATTGATTCTGATAGTCTCGAGCATCGCGTAAATTTACTTGAAAGCCTGTAATTACATGATTTAGTAATTGCATTCATTTATTCATGCGACTTGTTGAGGCTTAGGTACATTGGTGGTCTGGTAATATTAGGGAGGCTGTCAGTATGCACGTTTATATTTGCATTCATTTTCATGTGATTATATTTACAGTATATGGTTTAGAAGGCAGAATGATTGTTTTCGATTTTAGGTAACTTAGCGACGTGGGTGGACTATACTGCGTGTTAAATAAAATAGAGGAAAATATTACTGAAAAATTGATTTCAACAAAACAAATGACTCGTCGAATTTGCATTCAGTATCCAAAAGCTATAATTATCCGATATTTGATAAAAAATTACAAAGGAAATTTTAATATTAGATCAAGTAGATGAAATATGGAATTGAAAAACGTTGAATCAAAACACAATTATGAATCAAAAACGATGGAATAAAAACCGCTGGAAGCGAGTAAATGAATTGCATTATATCCAATGTTGCGATTTCATCGACACTAAGATACGCGGATCGGGATTACGTATTATCCAGACCTGCGTAGCGTATCTCAGTAGCACAGAGCTGGTGCGTGAAACGGACGCCGACCTGCTGCAGTAACAGGGTGTACGAAGTCTGTAAGGACTACTCAAAAATGCATTTTTGATTGACTTCTGTGAACAGGAAACGAATGACGGCTGAGAAATTCAATTGGAAATATTTTTCAAAAATTTTTGCGTTCATGTTTTGCATGTGCCTCTTGAGCTCGAATCTCGGACTTATGTTTACCGCAGCGTCATTTCAGTGAGCAATGCAGTGTTCATGCGGAACTTTAGCCCATGTTGGACGGCAGGATTGCTAGAGACATTGGCAGGAGTGTGCGAAGCAGCGCGGGCCTTCAGCTCAAGAGCAGGCTAATTGCACAAATCCACACTGGACAAATCAGGATGACGCAATGTCAACTTGAGTGACACTCCGGAGACGTACTTTCGTAATATTGAAATGAGTAAAATATTCCAGCTTAAGCCAGTGACGAAAAGTTTGAAGCGCCACCGAACGTTGTGGCTTCGGAAAAGCGAAGTTTTCGTGGTGAAAAATGAGGATGCGCTGAAGCGATCATGCAAGCAAGCGATCGCTAACCACAAGGTTCGAAGCAGCTTGCGTACACACGTGCAAACTTTCCTCGAAGGAAACAGAAAAGCTCTGAAAAGATGAACAAGAGGCTGCAATCTTGCCAAGTATCTCGGCAATTCCTTGCATGAGAAAACAACAACATTTATGGCCAGGCACCTTGCTGCAGTTTGAAAGCTAACCCGAGAGTTCAACGCTGGTTTAGTTTCAGCATTCACCTAGGATCTCAGATAAGAAATTTTATTTGAAGCTCTAAGGAATTGGCGCAACAATTGAGGGAATACGAAGACTGTTCGATAGTTAACTTGTGTATCGCAAGTCTTCGAAAAGCTTGCATGGATGCAATTTTGAATTCGTTACTCATTATATCTTGTACCCATCGATCATATACACATAATATCGTTATTCTTCTTTTCTTTAATTTATTCGTTTATCTCGACCTTAAATTTATCAGTCAGCTCCACATGTTTCTCACAAAATTTTATTCTACGTTTATAACCATAAAATAATGAAAATGTACAATTAAGAAGTAGGCAACCAGCATCGTGGCGTGTAGATATTCGCACTGAAGGGCGAGTACGTTAATGAAACTGAATTTCTTGTCAGAATGACAACTTCAAATCACACGAGCACCGTCGTAAATCAAAGGCTTCTTCAGCCGTCGCGATGTCAGAGCGTGAAACGCCAAAAGCGTGCGGGCTTGCGTCTAAATACAGACTGAAGCATTTCTTTAGAAGGCTTATTTTAAGATTAAAATTACCGGAACACCCACGCGCTACGAAAATCGTTGCATGTTAAGAAACATTGATCACTATGTATACGTCCATCTTACAATCATTATTCCATCACTTCTACTCAAGTCTGATGCATAATCAACTTTAGCTTTTTGCACATCTTCAAAATGAAAACAAAAGCAAGAAAAACCGCTGTCAGACGCATTATTTAATAAAAAAGTAAGAACAGGGAATAAAATAGTATAATAATACTTTAAAACTAAATGTTCTAACAGAATAGGCCATGAAAAGAGGGCAGACTCAAATCAACCTAGAAAATTACAAATGCGTTATACGGTTGTGTAAAGAAGTACAATAGGGTATTACGGTTGTGTAAAGAAGTACAAACGCGTAATACGGTTGTGTGAAGAAGTACAAACGCGTAATACGGTTGTGTAAAGAAGTACAATAGGGTATTACGGTTGTGTACAGAAGTGCAAATGCGTGATACGGTTATGTAAAGAAGTACACACATGGGTAATACGGTTATGTAAAGAATTACACACATGGGTAATACGGTTATGTAAAGAAGTACACACATGGGTAATACGGTCATGTAAAGAAGTACACACATAGGTAATACGGTTGTGTAAAATCTGATCGGAGATCAAGCCGCGGCCTCACCCTGATGAGGCTCTATAGGTAAAGCCACCGGCAGTAGCACACGCTGCTGAGCGAGCTAAACAGAGAACCTTTGTCCTCTTTCTGTACTCGCAGACGGGCAGAGCGTTCAGCTCTTCATGAGTAACAATTATAATAGGGAAGCTCGATCGTAACTGCTTATATCTGCTGATAAAAACCAACTCCGCCAAACGTGTTCTAGACAATTGGTCCTACAGCAACCAGCGATGTTATCGGCACCCTCTGCGATGGCCGAGATAATGACGTAAAAATGATCGGTGTGAAAGTTTTAGCCACACTTGACTCGTAAATATGCTCTGAGCGAGGTGAACGTGGCTGGAATTTGTTGTCATGTGTTTTATCCGTTTCACCTATTGAAAATCTGTTTTAAGTTTCACTGTCTTCATCGAATAAGAAATGTGATTCGTAAATTTTGAATAATGCTTAAGAGCAGGTCAATTGCACATACTCGAGTAAGGTATCGCTATAAGCGTTCATTATAGAATGCAATTCTTGTAAAAGAAACTTCAAAAAATTAATAGTTCGTTCAAAGTTAATATCGTTGAGCTTACAGTATCTTAAAATTATCGACGTGGGAGTGATGTGAGGTTTAAGCTTCTTTTTCCAAGGGAAGCACTCCGTGGTTCTGTGAAAATCAGGTTACCCCAGTCAGGAGTCGAACCCACACTTCCCAGCTGTTTTCCTAACACGGTACCTGTGCGCCATTTAGCCCCGCTGATAGGATCAGTTATGAAAAAATAAGATGTTGTTCATCTTTTTCTTAAAGAAAGTGACATGGATCAGTCATTTCTATCAAATGCATTTTAGGGTACTCGACCGCAACCAAAATTCAAATTGCTATCTATATTCATTTACATTCGGGCATCATTAATATTTAATTACGAAACTGAGCATGCATCATGCACTGGAGTATTCTCTGAAAAAATTATTTGAAATATTTCACAAATTCACACTTTCATCATTTCTCTCGTTTGAGAACACTTCAGCACTTACATTGCAATAAATACATGGAAATTTCATGGAAAGCTCTGTTAGGCACACTTTTGGAGGACTACGAAATATTCCTTTATGGACATGAAAACGAAAAAAATAATATTGTGGAATAAGTATACGACTCCGTTGCACCTATTAGCACACAAAGTTTCATGCCCTATAATTCTGCGGTATTTCCTTTGAAAGCTGCACCCGTCACGCCCTGAGGCGGCGGCTCCAGAGTGAATGAACTGAAGCCTCGATCACAGTTTTCGTCTGTCGTACAATGAAATAACGGACAGGTCGTCAGCGAAACTGGTTTTCAAAATAGAAAGAGCCCTGAGGGTCATGGTCGTCTGCATGCTGGCGAGAGGCAGGGTGCGCTGCATCACAGTGGGTCCAGACGACGGACGTTCTGGTGCACAAATCATTCATAAGTGACATTTGCATCTGTACCTCAAATTACTTTTCTTGGAGTTCTAAAGCAAGGCACGTTGCCGCTGCTGATCGATGATCCTGAAGCACGTAAGCGGTGTTCTGCCCTTTACCGCTGAGTAGGTGAAGTATTGGATTTGCTTATCTTTGAACTTCGAAAATTTCCCCTGCGTTTTCGGGCTAAAATATACGAGAATCAAGATTTCGAAATACATTGACGGATACCTTTAAGAAGTACAATAGTCTACTACGCCTGTCATCAGACACCTGTCAGCTTCTACACAGCCTGCGCGAAGAACTTCTCACGCGACGTTCCCAACATATTCAAACTCGCATAAACATTCTTGAGTGCATCTGAAGAACGTACATGAGATTCACTGTTGATTTCTCTCATAATTTCTCGCCTAATTACAGGAGAGGAATGGCGCAGCATTGGTCTTCCCTTTAAGTACGTGTCATGAAGCCGAGCAAAGCTCAATAAAGTACCAAATTTATGAGCAGAGATTACGCTCAAGAGAGAGCCACATGATGAGGGCTCAGCCTCATGAGCAGAAGTTTCATCCCCGTACTCGGGACATTTGAAATATCGGTCTCGAGCGCTGATTGCCTCTGCAGTGGCGTACTGCAGGCTGTACTCTTTATCTTGCGCAGCTCGCTGACCTATGAGCCAATTTGGGTTTTCATACCCGCTTTCAAATTAAAACAGGATCCCTCACAACATTCTTTGAAAGCTACAGTAAGCAGAAGCGTCAGATCACGAATATATGCTACGTTGTTCAAGAACAATTATATTTTAAGGTACGATTTGTTGTTGTAGCTAAACTTGTGGTCAGGATATACGTACATTACATGTCCGCTGTGTAGCAAACTGCACTTTGTGCTTCCCATTGTAAGGATAGGATTAAGCAAACCATAGATTTTCTCAATTTATTCTTCATCGAAAACACTAAGAGTAACCCGACATTGAATAAATTTTCTCTAAGACTTCATCAGAGGCATAGGTCCCATGAACGGTACAATAAAGTGCCTACGAAGATAGTCTTGGGTCTCGGATTATGACTCTGTGCGTAAAAAAATCTGGCTTAAACTGAGGTCGTGTTTTTTGTTGTTTTAATGAGTCGACTTGAAATGAGTGAAATCCAGAAATCGATCAACGGCATCAAAATCTAATGGTAATTTATTTTTATAGTATGTAGGGTGAATTAAGCGTACTCCGTAATGCTAAGAAATGTAAGCTTACTCCGTGATATTAGGATTTTTTAAAAAATAGTTAGACTTATGTCAAGTATGTTAAAGTGTTGGCCCTGAAAACACACGGAGAAATGATTGTGCAACAACACATTTGCAGAAGTGTAGAGTGCACGAGTAGAAGCAATGCCCTGGCATCGGAAATACAAACTATCATTGAGTTACCTAGTATCACGGAGTTACCTAGTATCACGGAGTTACCTAGTACCACGGAGTTACCCAGTATCACGGAGTTACCTAGTATCACGGAGCTACCTAGCATCACAGAGTAACCTTAATTTACCCTGTATGCGAATAAAACTTGAAAAAATACATGCGTATATTTAACGATATGCGTCGAGTATAAACACTATTGACACATGTAAACATCATTTCGAATGAAGTGAAAGCCTCAAAACCGTCGCCAAATCTTACCGGATAGGCTGGCTTTTTAGTTCCATACACGTCTTGGACACTAATTTGAAAATCTCCGTTTATTTCTTTTACATCGTATTTCAAAGGCAGCCGCGACTAATTTATCCATTCTATCAGCACTCTCAGGTATGTAACGGCCTTACCGTCGACTTCGCCTTGTAAATGCGACCATGCGGTATCGCCGTTCAAAATGTTAGATCTTAACTCGATTAAAGCTTTCTTGTTGATTCGGGCTTCAAGTTCATCTTTTATTTCACCCTCTCAATGACTGACGTGTTGATTCCTGAGCCCTCATCCAATCTAAAGGGCCCTCCACACGATTGGTCAATATCTAAAGACAGTGCCGGCAGACACCCAAACATGAGCATCGAATGCTATTTTTATTCTCTCTTCTGGAGTCAGGTCAGATGTCAGGGGACACTACAGTCCCTCCAGAATAGAGAGTAAAGCTAGCATTCGACGCCAATATTTAGGTGTCTTCCACCTGTGTCTTCAGACATTGGCAGACCTTTAATGAACTTTGGTTTGTGCAGTTTCCGTAGCCCAAAACGCAGTTTTGTTCTCTAAGCTGTGGAGAGACTCCCAGTCAGATACTGGTAGTACTCAGAGAGTAACGGAAAGTGAGGTTTTCTTGTTATACATACGTCCAACAGCGGATGTTTAGTCCAAATAGCACGCTAGAAAACATAATTACCGTATGAATGAAGCTGTTCTATAATGAATCCACCTTAAATATCTACAGGTTTGTGCCGTGATTTGAACTTACGTAAAAGTATTTCTTAAAAAAAGACAACACTTGCTTCCTGAAGTTTGCTGATGTGATGAAGTTATTCTATAAGCCTCAAAATTCCATCCCGAAGCCTTCAATCGGCTCAGAAATATTTGCACGTAGAATACTCGAGAAGCAGTTTTTCTTATCTCTTTTCTGAATGTCTGGAAGCCCGAGCGTTCTATTTTCATAAAAAGTGTTTTTCTACAGTTTTTCACAGGAATCCTATATCTTGCTTGAGGACAGCATCGAGAAACAGCCTTAAGCCAGTTAATCTCATGAACTATATTCAGGTCACTTGTCATTTGACGAACAGGAAAAGACGTACCACACACGAGTAGAGCACTGAATTAAGAGCCACGTCCTGGAGTAAAACACTTTTGAGTATTAGATAATACTGCCCTCAGAAGTAGACATTCATTAGTAAACCGAAAGAATGACTAGATGCTTTCTAGAAAGTGAAAGGTCTGTTAAACGGGTGTCTATAAACTGCTATTAGACCGTCGTCTACACGGCAACAGCTTATTTAGATAGTAACTGCATGAATGCAATCCAAAAGTTTAAAAGGACTTGCTGAAGAATTTTAAGGGAAAAAATCCTCGCTCTATAATGCGTTCGGTTGCCTTCTGTCTTAAACACCCTGTACAGTGATGTAAAAAATAGACATGTACATGTTAAATGATAATAGTTTCATGAAAGAGTGAAAAATTCTGACAATTCATTACCACATATCCAGATACATTCATTATCAAGGGCTTCTTAATCGCTATTTTAATCATTCTTTAGATAGGGTCTCTGCATCTACTGTACGTACATCTTTTGTTAAATGAAGTATAGTGGATCAATTTCATACCGTGCTGTGGAAACGATGGCTTTGACTTGGTCTAGTAAACTCTGTGCAATTGCGTGAACGTCCGCGGCTGCGCTACTCTATTTCACTTGTTTCATCACAACTGAATGCAGCGAACGTTCCAAATTAATGAACAAATTTAAAGCGCCATTAGCAAGACTCATCCGAATACACGAGAAGACATGCTAGATAACATAACGCGTGTTTTCTTATCGAATAATGTGAGTCTTTCAAAGCAGTCGTAGCCTTCAACTCTCTTGTGGTTGGGGCCTGCCAAGAGCGGGGGTTGGGGGTTCTCAGCAGTCCCCCCTATGCATGGGGATGAGTGGGGGAGAGCAAGAGAATATCAGAGGTGTGGGCTACACAAGGGTATGCTGTTGCCAAACACTCTTTATTTTACCACTACATTCCTGGAGCATTACGTGATACATGCAAATTATGGCTTCTTTTAT
Organism: Orchestia grillus; assembly: GCA_014899125.1. Taxonomy (NCBI): domain Eukaryota; kingdom Metazoa; phylum Arthropoda; class Malacostraca; order Amphipoda; family Talitridae; genus Orchestia; species Orchestia grillus. The sequence goes on from VOMN01038182.1 coordinate 18,997, forward strand.
CGATAACATCCCATATGAATATGAGTATCAGAGTTTCTTCTATTAGGTTAGTAGTTTGGTGACCTTACAGTTCGTTGAGAATTAATAAGAATATTACTGTAGACCGACTTATGCATGCACTAAATTCATATATGTCAACAGAAGTTAAAGTCACGTGAAATGAAGTTTTTTCCTGCAAAAGCTCGCTAAGTTGTCCGAGGTTTCGAAGTTGACCTAAAACTTAACGAAAGTGTTCCATGCTTTATTTTCTAAGCCCACATGAAACATTTAGCTGTGGATTTTGAAGGGAAAAATTCAGTTTACACAGCAACTTGAAGTCCTGTGAGCGATGTGAAGTCAAAGCCACTATACTTCCTCGAGGAAATAGCTTGATCCGAACTGTTGCTAGCGACGCATGTTGCAAGCGAGGAACGATATCTTCGTGCATTTGGCAACATGGGCTGATCGGACGAGACAGCGTGGCCACAGCTACAGCTTGAGGCAAGGCTTTTATTTTTACTGCGTGTGCTGCAGTTGAGGTGGTCGCTCCTGAGCGGGAAGCAGGGGTGGGCTGCCGGGTTTAGAGCGAGGGTGTAACTAGCCAGTCCTCCCACTCTTGATGCAACTCACCAGTCAAATGTAAACCAGTTTGGTACGCTGTATATCTCCGTGCATTGTGTTGTCATCATTTTGATGGACCATCCACGTCCTTGAAAGAGGCACTAGTATCTACAAGATGAATGGGGAGACGTAAATTTCAAGTGGGTGTCTACTAGACTTCGACAAGCGGTGTAGGACAGTGAACATAATTCAGCGCACTTAGAAACAGCTTCTGAGTTTCGTTTTTACGTCTCCGCTCAGTTTGAGTTGAAAGTCCGGGAAACATTGATATAATTATATGGCTTACCTAGAAGTGTTGATTTATAGCTCGCTCACAGCACATGTTTGCAACCATGAGACCACAACGTGATCACTGAAACTTATATCTAAAGTGTCAATCCTGGCGAGACTTGCAGCGACTAGTTTGTCAAGGTCTATACATCGCTATCGATGAGACAACAAACCAAAAGCCAAGCTTTTGATAAAACTTCAAAGTGTCCTGAATTCCCTGCAGTAAAAAAACAGTAGGAAAGATTTACCGGGAAGAGTCCATGGCCTGACATGTTTGCAGAATTTATGTGGAATTAGAGCTTTACTTTAAATGCGATAAAATAAAAGTCCTTACTTTGACTCTCTGCAATAAACAGGACGTGTCTCGCTGATGTACGCTGCCGCACGACCTACAGCAATGTCGTGTAACTTTTACAAACTTTTTTTTTCACATACTGTTTTGTTCTTCGTAATATTATTGCTCTAGGTTGTCATTAGACACGTAAATTAATGTACAGCTTATACTAAAAAACACTAAAAATAGAGCGAACGGCATTTTAAGAGCATGTTTTACCTGGCATTGTGGTACACAACATGTTCTGCATGAAAATCAACAAACCATTTAACTTTATAAATTCAAAAACCCTTCTGGACCAAAAACGCTATGAAAATTCACATTTTTCTGCACGTATTCGCAGTAAAATGCTCGAAGTATCTACAAATTTAAGCCGTAAATATAACGAATGCAATTTTTAAAAGCACAGTTGCACTCAGGGGACCACAATACGAACCGCTACACCTTCCACTCAAACATCTATGGGTCACCCGAGCTTATGCACTCAAAGCCTTCAGATAGGCACAACTCTGAGGTAAATAGCTCTAACCAACAATAAGCTATTCAAACGGAATGGCTCTAATTTCTTGGGAAGATCCTTAGAGTTACATAACTGTCCTACAGGCGGAAATTGTGATAATGCTGTTGAGATGCATCGAAGTTTGTGAAGTCTTCGATCACACGTAGCGGTAACGCATATTCGTCCGTCACAAGGAGCGAACACTTGTAAAATAACAATATAACTCATGTTTGTTAATATCGCGCTTATTATCAGGTAGCTAATATCTGAATAGACTTTCATGCATTCACATACGCATTCAGAGGATGTTAATCGCAGTACCACATCCTATGTCGTCTTACGGCTAACTTCATTATCGCAACTTTATTTTCGGTAGGTTTTCGACTTTTGACGATCTGTTTCAACGGACTCTCATTGTGGTGGAACGTGAATAAACATTTAAAAACTAACTTACTAAATACATATATGCGCTATTGATTGCTGACTGCAGTAGTAACCCAACCAATAAATCTTCAGTACGCGTTACAACAGAGATCATAAAACACCGTTTACACAACCTTGCTTGAGCTTGTTCTGTATTCTACAATAATATTCATCATGAGATATTCACGAATGTGAAATGTCTTCGAAAGCAAAGAAACTTGTGACAGTTTTTAAAACGAGCATTAGACTACGAGTCTATACGAACTACATATGTACTGTCAGACCTCGTTATTTATATACCCTTTATTTCTTACGATTCAGTTTTCAATCGCTGTTTTCGCTGATTTTTTTTACTTTTTGTCAGATTTAAGTTCATTCTGTACGAAATGTTCCTTCAGTAAGCCTACATTCAAATTTCGTGAGACTTTTTGAGAAATACAATCCACAAATAATGAGGTCCTGCTGCACCCCTTCGACCTGAGTGCTTTCACAAAAACTCGTTCGTTATGCATTTGTTTGAACCTGCCTAATGGACTAGAGGACTGTTCTAAACTCGGGGAAGATTATAGAGAGTGGAGTGGTCGAACGTTACGATCTATGAATATGAATAAGAGAGATTCCGCGGATTTAGTTAACGTTTACATGTCGAACGACCAAGGACTCGCAGCTGCTTGGGTAGCTTCATTTGAACTCACCAGCTGCTGAAGTGTCCGTTTAAAGCGGCACTAACACCGTCCCACAAATATCAATGCACTCCTCAATTTAATATTTCACAACACAAACGAAGTAAATTCTGAAAGATGGTGCATTTTCACCACAAGCAACGAGCTTAAATGGTTCGTTTCTCAAAGTAAGTGTGATGATAGAACACTGCTTATGCTCTTCGTATCAACTTGAGCTGAGATTACAGTTCTGATTTTACGGGGCCACCGGCTTGCGAGATATGAAGACTTCGCGCTTCGGAGTTGTTGTTCGTTCAGCTTTCGTGTTTGTGCTCGCAAAAATTAAAATTAAATTAATTTCAATGAAACCAATGTTAATTAAACATTGATTTTAGTCACGAAAGTAAAAATTTGGCTTGGTTAAAAACGACGTCTGTGCACTTGATTGGAGGGACAACTGCAGAGATACGTATATTATTAAAGGACTTACTTCAAAATTCGGTTTTAAAAACGAAGCATCTTCGATATGAAGCCAACTTAAAAGTTTTCAGAAATGAATTTCTGATCAAAAAACCGTTATTCAACATAAAATACAGTGGGTCAAATAAGCATTCGATACGTTCAAATTAATTCACATTTTTCGATATTGAACAAATTTTGGAAAACTTTGAAAAATTGTGAGCCCTACGTAAGGACGGGCAAAATCAAATTCATTAGGTACAAGAATTTATTTGAAAATGTTCAAACAACAACGAAAATACGAAAACAGGGCAGCAAATAAGTATTAGCAACAAAATTTTAAAATCCTCGAATGACTCAATTCAGTACCACCAGCATGTTAAAAATGAACAAAATTTCATTCTTCCGTTTTATAGAAAATTCCAAAACAGTCTACGCAGCCTAGAATAGTACAGTGACCAGTTCGGTTTTCAGTGAGGTAACAGACTCTGCCCAAGTAACAAGTCTC